>JAECUM010035857.1:0-58047 GCA_016617855.1 Megalonaias nervosa
CTAACAGCTTGACATGGATTTTCATTTGGCGCTGGATAAGCTGTTTCGAGGTTTATTATCTTATTACCTGACATGTTGATGGTACATGCCATAGTTTCACCTTTTGATTATAATTTGTCAGCCACAGCTGTTACAAGATTACGATAATTAATAGCTAGTCTATTATCAGCGTTGCATATCGTATAAGATGTTTGTAGATTTATGATCTTATTATTGTTCATGTTAATGTTTCTTGTCATTGATCCAACTGATAAAGTTAGTTTGTCAGAGACGAGCTGACCATAACTAACTGCCTGTGTACTATCAGCGTTATTAAGTGGATATGGTATTTGTAGGTCTAATCTTCTTTGATTGTTCATGTCAGTATAACCTGTCATAGTTCCATCTGACAACGACAGTTTTTCTGAATTTGCTGCCAGCAGTGGGCAAGTCCTCCAGACTTGCACGGGAAGGTAGACGCTCAGGCCCCCCCTCCCCCCCACGTGTCTTCCAGCTATTGATAAATAGTGTGATGTTAACATGGCATCACTGGGCGGAAGAATTTCCGAGACGAAGTCAACGGAAAAGCGGAAGGGCTGCCAACAGCTCAACGGCTACAGATTCGTGACCAAGGCGAGCCACCTAGTTGGAGGAAATCGGCTGCGGTCAGGCCTGGAGAGGGTTGGGCTCCGCCAGGCGTCAGCTGCCCTAGGCACACCACATGAAAAATGACAATCACTACTCATCCCATACCGGCCCGGTCGTCGCCCGGGTCAACAAGGGCCGCGCCTTCCCTCATGCACCAGGGCGGAGGTGGAAAGTATGTGACTGGTGCTCAGAGCAGCAAGATTCGTGTCAGAAACAACATCACCATTGGCACCTGGAATGTAAGAACACTGAGAGCAGCAGGAAAACTAGAGGAGCTTACGTATGAAATGAACAGATACTGCTGGAACATCCTAGGACTCTGTGAAGTAAGATGGAAGAATATTGGAGAAACAACTACTTTGGAAGGCCAAAACTGTACTTCAGTGGCAGAGAGGACAAACATGAGCAGGGAGTTGGGTTCCTTGTCCACAAGGACAGCGTGAGTACTGTCATGGGCTGTCGGCCAGTCTCCAGCCGGCTCATCACCATCCGCCTCAGGGCAACTCCATTTAACATCACCATCATACAGGCATACGCCCCAACATCAGACTATGATGACGCAGATGTGGAAGACTTCTATGACCAGCTACAAGAAATTGTGGATAAAACACCGAAGAAAGACATTCTGGTTGTGCAAGGCGATTGGAATGCCAAGATAGGCGAGGAGGTTTGCATGAACTGGAAAGGAACATGTGGGCATTGCTGCAATGCACAGACCAACGAGAGATGCCTGAGGTTCCTGGAATTCGCTAGTTACAACGACCTTATGCTGGCAAACACCTTCGGCCAACACAAAGTATCCAGAAGATGGACATATCACAGTCCAAGCGGAGACCATCACAGTCAGATCGACAACATCATGGTAAAGAGGCGCATACAGTCAAGTGTAAACATCGCCAAGACTCGAAGCTTTCCCGGAGCGGACATTGGAAGTGACCATGATCTGGTGATGATGACCTTCAGGCTACATCTAAAGAAGGTCAAGAAAGATAACCAAACAAGAATAAAGTTCGATTTCGAGAAACTGAAGGATCCAGAACTAGCAGAAGCCTTCCAAGCAAAGATTGGTGGGAAATTTGCACCGCTCACCATCCTCGACGCTGACGATACAGACATGGACACGTCGATCACCACCTTTAATACAGCAACGACCGAAACAGCCAGCGAGATCCTTGGTAGACATCGCCCAGTCAAGAAGCCCTGGGTCACAGCTGAGGTCCTGAACCTGTGTGACAAGAGGAGGGAGCTGAAGAAGAAGAAGAATGATACAGAAGAGGCGGAGCAGTATAAGGCAGTCAACCGGGAAGTCAAGAAAAGCATGAAAAAAGCAAAAGAGAACTGGGTAGAAGAACAGTCCAAAGACATTGAGGGAAACTTGAAAAGGAACAACAGCAATAAAGCGTACCAGCTGGTCAAAGATCTAACAAGCACAAAACAACGGCGAGTTACCTCCTTACAGGACAAAACCGGAAACTTCCTCACAGAAGAAAAAGACATTCTGAAAAGATGGACAGAGTACTGCGCAGAACTTTACAACCACCAACCCATAATAGATCCAGAGGTACTGAACGTCCCTCCAGAAACTAACAACGACAACCACCCTATCCTACGGGATGAAGTAGAAGCAGCAGCGAGATCGTTGAAAAAGAGGGAGTCGGCAGGAGTGGACAACATCCCAGCAGAACTGGTCCAAGCAGGGGGAGAAGCAATGATTAGCGCCCTCACAAACATATGCAACAAGATCAGGCTAACAGGAGAATGGCCATCGCCTTGGACATAATCACTGATCATCACCCCCATCCCAAGAAAGGCAATTTACAAGTGTCAAAACCACCGTATAAACCATAAGTCTTATAAGCCATCCAAGCAAAGCCATGTTGAGGATACTGCTAAACAGACTAAAGCCACAGGATGAAAAGATCATTTCCGAGGAGCAGGCAGGTTTCAGAGCAGGGCGCAGCACAACAGAGCAGAGCTTCAACCTCAGGATATTGTGTGAGACGTACCTCCAACACCAGCAAGATCTGTACCACGTCTTCGTGGATTTCAAGAAGTCATTTGACAGGGTATGGCATGCAGCCTTGTGGGCGACCATGAGACTGTACAACATCAATACCAATATCATCTCAGTAATATAGCACCTGTATGACAAGGCCACCAGTGCAGTATACTTCAACGGCATCATAGGGGACTGGTTCAGAACGACAGTCGGAGTCAGACAAGGCTGTCTGCTCTCTCCCACACTATTCAACATCTTTCTGGAGAGAATCATGGCTGACGCGCTTGAAAAGCATGAAGGGACAGTCAGCATCGGAGGCATAACAGTCACCAACTTACGTTTTGTCGACGACATTGATGGACTAGCAGGAAATGAACTAGAAATAGCTAGCTTAGTAGAGAGCTTCGACAAAACCGCCGCAGCTACGGCATGGAAATCAGTGCAGAGAAGACCGAACTGATGACCAACAACACCAAGGGTAACAGTACTGACATCAGGGTCCAAGGTACGAAGCTAGAAACAGCCCACAGCTTCAAATATTTGGGGGGGGGATTGTAACAGATGAAGAATCAAAGCCTGGAGTACTCCCCAGGATTACGCAGACAACAGCAGCGCTGACAAAACTGAAGCCCATCTGGAACGACAAGAACATCGCACTCAGTTCAAATGTCAGACTGATGCACTCACTGGTTATCTCCATATTTCTCTACGCCTGTGAATCATGGACCATAATAGCTGACTTAGAGAAAAGGATACAAGCCACAGAGATGAGATGCTTCCGAAAGATCCTAGGCGTCTCATACAAACACCGTGTCACCAATGAAGAAATACGGCAAAAGATCAGACAAGCCATTGAACCTCACGAAGACCTCCTGAGCACAGTGAAAAAATGTAAAATGCAGTGGTATGGGCATGTCTCACGATCATCAGAACTTGCCAAGACAATCCTGCAAGGCACTGTACAAGGAAGAAGAAAGAGAGGCAGACAGAGAAAGAGGTGGGAAGGCAACATTCGCGAGTGGACAGGCTTGACATTGAGCGACTCAATGAGAAAGACGGAAAATCGAGAGGAATGGAGGAAGCTGATTGTTCGGTCTTGTGTGGTGTCCCAACGGTCTACCAGACTACAGGACTGATGATGATGAGGAGGAGGATATTAGAATAACTCACAGCTTGAGTATTATTGTTGGTGGATATACTGTTTCTAGGTCTATTATCTTTTTAACCTTGAATGGTAAGATTTCCTATAATCGTATCACCAGATTGTTTAACGTGATTTGTTAGATCCACATTATAAAATCCTTGCGCTAAATAATAGCATTCCAGTATTTGTATCTTGACAAAGAAAAATAAGATTTTATTTTATTGATTTCTTTATGTTCTAAAGGAATATGGTCAAAAACTTCTATCTTATGATCTTCATCATCAAGCTTATTAACTGATGTAACTTCTTCTGGTAGACCTATGATAAAAGGACCATTACCTCCAAGATGGTTCAGTAAAACTTCATTATACTTGTTAAGGAGATCATATTTGTCCTGCTTTGGGCTTATAGCATACATATTAACTCTATTATAGTTTAGTATATTGTTTAGCAACAAGTTCATTTGTAGATTTGTTTTACCAGATCCAGTTCGTCCAACTATCCAAAAATGGCAATTTGGTATGTTATGATTATGCTGTTGATGAATTGAGTTTTTTTGTTATTATAATGTGAATCGTTTAATCAGACTAGATACATAATTGTTTTGTTATTTTCTGGTCTTGATAATACCGATATACAAAATATAGCACGAGAGCAAAACGGAGATGTGACAAAAGATAGATTTGCTGAGCTTTATCGAGTTACTATGAGTAGAGGCCAGTACAGATCTTTTTATTTGATAGATTTGCTAGATTTCTGTTGATGTTTCGTTGTGGTATTGACAATGCCTATAATGAAAATTTATCTAGCAGCAGAAATATAGGATGGATGATCAAGAACTACTAAATAAAAGATTATCGACATAAAGAAAGAATTTACAGAAGCTCGAATAGGACCGCAGCAAGCTACCGAAAGTGCAGCCCAGCATTTAAAACCAATTACAGAAACTGTACTAGGTAAAAAAAAAAAACCTGACGATAGTAACTGCCATCAGAAGATGCAAAAATATTAGAGGAAAAAGGATTTCTAGGTATTCTGAAGGAGACGCAAAAACAGTTGTTGATGAAATTACAGAAAATGTTGGAGACCCTATTGCACGGCAACAAGACATACTTGCCAAAATTGGTGAAACTGCTGAAGAACAAAGACTGATGTTAGAAGGTTATGCTAGGCTGAAATACTGAAGCATAATAAAGTTTTGCAGAACCAACTTATACTACCATAGAAGAATATAGAAGGCTTATTATTGATAGAATTAAGATACCCGATATTGATAATGTTTTATAAGAAAATATTAATAAAAAAGATCATGCTAATATTCATAGCATCAGATCCTGATGAAGAAAGAAGAAATCAACTATTGTGCAAATTAAATAAAATTCGAGATGAAGGAGAGCAAGCAGCAGCTGAAATTGACGGAGCGCATTCCGAAGGGTCAGCGTCAGATTATTACAGAAAAGCACGAAATGGTTTCATTGCTGTTGTTGCATTGCGTTCTGTTGATAGATTTATTAATACGAGAATTGATAGAAGGCGTAATCGCAGATTCGTCATGCAAAATGAGGCTGGAAGGTCTGTTGAAGGAGTAGCTGGTTCTAGCATCAAAAATCATTCATAATCAAGCTGAAATAGTAAATCGTCTTATACTGCTAATTTTATCAAATGAAGCTGGAAATGTCTGCGCTGAAATAGATATTGAAATCGTTGAAATACTAGATATCTGCTATCAAATGGCTCATTGACAAGAGATGAGTACTCTGTACTTCATAATGATATACTTTTATCAATGTGAAAAGTGTCATGTTTTCAACAACGCTGCTATTTGATTCATTAAAACGAGTAGCGATAGTGCTAATTTTTCAGTGATATATACACCACCAATATAATTAAATCCTAAGAAACAATATGAAATAGGACTAATCTCAACTACGTATGGAATGCTATATCAAATGTTAAAACTGGTATTAATGACGATTTTACGTTTTACAAAACCAATAATTGGACCTCTACCAAAGTAAGGTGCTTACAATATAACCGATATTAACAGAATAACAAGCTTACACCAAACTACAACACTTTAAGAGCTAAGATTATGCTAAAATACATGCGATTAGATCTTAGCAGCAAGAATGATACGATAGGATCGTTACTTGGTTTCAAAAAAACGACAATACGGATCAACAATAGTCGTAACAATATCATTGAAGGTCATGCTCATGTCAAATAACAGAAGATAATACAATTTTTGAAAATTGTTTTGTAGCACTTGGATGATACACTGTTAATGGTGGCAGAGGTAATACCATTTACAGCTTTAGTCCTGACGCTCCGCCTGGTTCATTAATGCATGTTCAACTTCGCCAAATAATATGTTATTAACTGAACGTGAAAAGCCAAATTTCTGCTATTACCATGACATTATCAGATCAAACCGGATGGCAGTTACACCTGCACAATGAAATAGTGACGTAATACTTACATTTGAGATCCGTTTCATGAAAATGTATGTGCGATAATGATATAAAAATGAAGCATTGAATAATTTATCGGAGAAAGATAATTGTAGGTTTTCTTGGGAACATACTTTCGAAAAAAGTTGAAAATGTACCAGGATTTACGTCAACAGTAACTCCAGTAGCACTTGACGCATCAAAAACATTTGCAACATGACGTATAAACAGTAGCTGATAGAATTAAAGGAACCCATGTAATAAATAACGCTATCTCTAGTATAGCACCAACACATGAAAGAGCTAAGGCAATGATAAAAACGTCGAAAAATTGGGGAAGAAATTATTGGTAGTTTGGCAATGAAATCCAAAATTTAATTTCATGTGATTAAGAACAGTGCAAAAAAATGTCAACATAAACTTATCTTAACGTTTCGGAGCTAATAGAAAGAGACGACTCTACAACAATGTTCGAGTACACAGAGTACCTCGACAATAATTCTAATAATCAGAATATGGGAGGCCAAAGGACAATAAACACTTAAGGACACGTTATTACTTCCACATAAAGATTTTTTGGAAGTACAAGGATGATTGCAAACTACTGCTGATCCTGCTCTTAATATCGTAGCTAGTGCTGGTCTTATACTTGTCAGTAACGGACGGAATTTGTTTGAGTACACGATATCAGCTGGACAATAAAACAGTAGAAGACTTTCCAATTGCTAATACGATTATGGACATTGTTTCGTTAAGCAATGATTACCCTAGAAGTGTTGCAACAAATAGGATGTGGTTTAAAGATATTGGATATGGTGATGCTATGGCAGTAGAAATAAAAAGACATCTTATCCGTGCTGATGATGGTGAAACATTGGATAATATACAAGCTTCTGTTATTACATTGGCTGGAAAGCTTGGTATTGCCACACCAGCACTTGATGACGAACAGCAACAAATGCTGTGTTGCTAAACGTTTGCAATTTCGTAGGAATTACACCAAGGCAGTATTACACCAATAAATCCAGCATTTGTTATTGGTAATGAGCTAGCAAACACTCAGCAAGTAGCGCTTTTACAAAAAATAAAAAAATCCCAGATAAAATTCCGGTTATGCTCAAGGATCAAATATCACTGATGCATCATCTGAAATATCAATGTTTCTTCCACTTTCATCCATATTCGAAATTTGCAGAGATTCCAACAAAGTATTTGGTGGTGTCAAGTATACTATTAGTCTTAACAGGGCTAATATTTATAGGAACTATATATTAAAGAGAGTAGGTGTTGCAGTAGAGGGACAAATCTCATCAACACTAGTAGCACAAATGAAACGTTGAGTTCCTTTAGAAAGCAACTAAACTTTGATCAAAATAACATATGTCGTCAAGACCTAAACGCAAGCAAACCAATCGCAACATGGAAAATTACAAATGCTTCCAGCAAACAACTTCCATGCCATAATTTTCATAGCGCTTCAACGACAAGATAGGTAGAACAACTCCGACAGAAATAATATGGTATTTGATAATATGGGCGTTACGAGGATCTTCGTTAAATGAAATTCTCGACAATATCCGGATCAAAATGTAATTTCAATAAAGCTAGCAAGAACATATCTCGCACTTATACAATGTTGAATCAAGCAGTGCAAAAGTATCAAGATGCTGATTCAGGATCAGAAATATCATTGGAAGAGTTTAGAACACTTTTGACCTATGAAAACACGAAGAACGATTAGGAGTAGTAGGAACTACAGTTGAGACAGAAGTGATATGGAATCTTGGTTATAATTACGCTGCGGCTAACGATTACAATAATTCTGCGTATTATGTATATGCTCTGGTCACCTCTGATAGGTTCCTAACATTAGATGCATTTGATAGTAAGATGACAGTTCAGGTGTAATCAGCAGACGTTGGTTTATGCAATTTTATCTAAAAATACATATTATGAAGTATATTTCACATGAACTAAGCTTAACCCAAAGACAGATTAAAAAACTAGCAACAGCTAAACGAGAGGCAGTATAATTAAAAATAGCTTTTAAGTAGAATGATAAATAAAACAAAATATAACGCTGCTTTAAACGCCATCACAAATTAATAAGCGATCAAAGGGTAAACCTTTTATACCAAAATTATTAGTATCACAATTACCGAAATATCTAAATCTGGAGACCTAATAGGACCTTCACTTGCAGTAATAGCGACAACACTACTTCCAAAAGTACTTCCAGTGCTAAGAGCATTATATGTCGCTTCAGCATCAGGTGCGATATCATGAGCAACAAAGAAAGCTGTATCAGGAAATAGGATCAAACAAACGATATAGTATTACAGCCATTTTGCTAAATAATCAACAATAATGCCGCAGAAAAAGCCAAGGTCAAGAAATGGACGGCAGCAAAGCCAAGGTCAAAACCGAGGACAGTAGCAAAACCAAAAACAAGATCAAAACCAGGAACAGCAGTAAACACAGATTCAAAAGCGAGTGCAGCGACGAAAGGTGGATTTATTGGCCCACTACTAGAAAGCGTTGCGAGCAATCTTTTACCACATCTGTCGGGCATAGGCTGAGGACCAACATTACCATGTACACAGTGCCGCCCTTAAACAACTTTGAGGTAGCTAACAAACTAAAAAAGCATGTGATGGGTGTGTTCTCTGAAGACCAGCTACTAGAAACGTGTAAACCAAACACATGCTGCGTAATTAATATACAGAATTTTATACAAAAAGCTGCTCGTGTTTTTTTCCATGGCCTTGATTCTTTATCAGACCCAGCTTGATGTGCAAGGGTGGTAACAAAATTTTCCTTGATTCAACAAGTGGTGGATGGTGAACACTTTTCGTCCCAAGCTCCAATGACTACCGGAGTGGCCAATCTCTATTTATATAGTGGGAATTTCTCGCACGACTATTCCATTCACAGAGAAAACAGCAATACTTTGTGTATCCAGTTTGCAGACCAAGCAAGAGAGCAAGAACCTTCAAATTGCCACAAAGCTGCCACTGATGTTGGTCATAGTTTATGCACCTCAAAAGTTGTTTCATGTTTTCATAGGTTTCCTTTTTATGGACTGCATGACCAACTGGAATTGTTGGAAATCGCTAGTATGCAGCAAAACAGATTTGAGACTCGTCTTCAATCAATCAATGAACAGTCTCCACTCATCTGGATCATGAACGATGTTGAGGGCTGCCATCACACTATCGATATTGTTGCAGAGACTACAAGATCACCTTCCATGAAGAAGAATAAGACAAGATCCTTTTGACAGTCACGAAACATGGAAATCCTAACATCACCTGCCAGGAGATTTCACGGCTGTAGTTTGGAGCCGAACAGCTTTGCTTTATTCTTGGATAGTTTCAAATCCCTGACAAGGTCATTTAGTTCACCCTGTGTTATGAGGTATGGTTAAGAGGAGGAGGATGGAAGAAATATGGATCATGTGACATTGATGGTTCAGGACTAGAAGTCTCATCCTCTTCCTCATCTGACTCAAATGAGAATGATTCTGGTGCATCAGGAATCGGCAGTCCTTTTCCGTGGGGTACTGGGCGTATAGCTGATGGAATGTTTGGATAATGCACAGTCCACTTCTTTTTTTTCTTTGACATTCCTTTCCACACTGGAGGCACCATGCAGAAGAAACAAGTGTTGATATTATCTTTTGGCACTCTCCAAATCATTGGCACTGCAAAAGGCATAGATTTATTTTTCTTGTTCAACCACACGCGAAGATTTGTAGCACAAGTGTTGCAGCATATGTGTGGGGCCCACCTCTTGTCCTGATCTCCAATTTTGCAGCCAAAATAAAGGTGATAGGCTTTCTTTCCAGTCAAAGATGTATTTAAGTCATTTCTGCTTTAAATTGAGATCCCTTCCCTTTATATCTCACTTACCTTCCGCCATTCCCAAGTCATGGGTCGTATATACTGAGCCATCCAATAATGTTAAGCATCATTTTCGTTCTCATTGACCCAGAATTAGTCAAGTTTGATTACATTTATTTCGGAAGCATTTTGGCTGTAGACCAGTGTTATAAGATAACATAAAGATTGTGTGAATTCAAAGTATAAACGTGGAAATGTATTATCTCTTGTGCAGAACTAAAACAGAAAATAAAGATGAAAAAGCAGAAATTACTAAAAATGGTAGATTAGTAATTAAAGGTATATGTGATTTATGCGGTAAAAAGAAAAGTATGTTTCTAAAGAAGCCAGGCGAAAACACTATCAAGTAGTATACTAAATGAACTACAGTAATTGCGGTTGTGATAGGTACATTTGTTTAGAGTACAATAAAATACTACTGCAATGAGGCATGACATCTGCTATCGCGACAATAATGAAAATGCAAGATGAACTTAGAAATATGAAACCGAGCTGAATTAGGGAACGATTTGATAGAAAATTAGTGCAGGTTATCATTGGGGCAAAATATAGACTTGGAATCGGGATGAGTCCTCAACTAGAACCTTTAGCGTCTGAAAAACACTGACCAATTAAAAAAAATCGCAAAAAAGGTTGTAGCAAACGGCATTGATGATGTTTCGGCAATATATTTAGTTGATATATCAAGTGTCCGATGATAATGATAACAAACATTTGCTTAACGTTATTGATATTTTTAGTAAATCCACTTTTAGTGTTCTTTTAAGGGATAAAACTGGACAAACTATAACAAATGCGTTGCGTGAAATTATAGCAACAACAGAACGAAAACCAAGTAAGATTTGAACAGAGCATGGCGAAGAATATTTAGTAAGTAGTTTGAGCAGTTTCTAAAATCAAATAAAAATATTTTTAAGTATGTTACAGGAAACGAGGGTAAAAGTGTTGTTATAGAGCAGTTTAATCGCAATCTTAAAGAAAACGTCAATTTTTAGCTTCACAGCTAAAAATACCAACAGATATGTTGATGATCTGCCACGGATTTTATCAGAATACAATAACACAAAGCACAGAATGATGAAAATGACACATGTTGACTTTATTAAAAAGCCAACATTAGCAAATGAAAATACTTATCGCAGTTACAAGATTAAGAAAAACGATAAGGTTAGAATATCGTTAGTAAAGAGAACGTTTGAAACGAGTTTTCTCCGAAATGATCAGAAGAAGTTTGTGTTGTTGGCAAAGTTCGAACACCAGTAATTTATAAACCAAAGAATATGGCAGGAGAAGATGTAATAAGCTTCTATGTGCAACACCTTCAGGGGACAGAACAGGTCGTATTTGTTATAGAAAAATTAATAAAGACAAAAGGTAAAAAAAGTTTAGTTAAATGGCGCGGATACAGAGGTACCTTTAACAGCTGGATACCGGCTAATAGTATTAAAGTTTTATTGGCAGCTGATTAACAAGATCATCATAAATCTTCCCGTATCTTATTGCAACAAATTTACATTGACAGGGTTGCATAATGATGCTAAAAACTGTTTTCTGTCTGCTGTAACAGCTACACTTTCCATCATCAGGTTAAGTATTTTAGCGAAGATAAAATCAGATTTGATATTGTTGGTCCTCCTGGAATTTTGATGTTCATGAAAGGCTTTAGCATGTTCCAGAACATCCGATGTTCAGCAACGGTAAAATCAAACTTCCTGATCTTCTTTGTGCGATGATATTTGAGATTATAATGGTCTGTAATAATGTTGTTTGTTTGCAGCAACATTTGTTTCAGTAAAATCATCAATGACCTCACCATCATCTGGTTCAGATGATTGCTCTGGGAAAAGTTAATATTTAATATAAAAACTTGCTGTTGCTGTTTGATAGGCTTTTTATTAGTATCATTATCAATGCTGGCATCGAAATAAAGATCAGATAAAGTTTTAGTAGTGACTTTAGAATATTCATTTTTGTCTGATTTACTGTAATAATAACAACGATAGCATATCACGCTAAAGCAAACATTATGAACATGGACCAACTGGAAGAAACTGTAAGACAATACTTTAGGACTAAAGTTGTTGTCCCTGTTAATGTTAATATTGCTGTTTCCAAAGGCAAACAAAATAAGCTGTTACTGATATCTGATGAAAAAAAAAAATGCTAAAACAATAAGATGGTATTTACATCAGCTATAACAAAGAAGATATCATGACGTGGTGTCATTTTTGTATACAAAGGAAAAATCTGATAAGGATTTTAAGGCCAAGTATACTTTAAATTTTATGTAAATTATATTTAAAATATCACACCTAAAATATTGTGCAAAAACCTAAAATAATATGGTTGAACGATTCCATATTAAAGCATAAATAATAAACCACCAACAGCTGGAAGATTCTATCAGAAGCTGCTTTAGAGGTAATGATGTAGTAATTCATCTTGAATAGAGAAAGACAAAAACGAAATGTTTTACTAACAGTAGCATAGATAGCGCTGTTGCATCCGAATGACAGAAAAATTTGTACAGAAGATGATAAAGACACTATTATGAAACTGTCATGCTTAACAGAAGAACAGCTGATGGAGATTTATAATAATATGTAAAACTTATTCTATTGTCAAATCCTGTTGGAAAAAGCTAATCTTCTAATACTATCAGAAACGTATTTTACTGATATTTTGTGAATATTAAAGTCTTTAGCTGCTGCTGAAAACTCAATTTCTTCATTAGTTTCTAGATTAGTTGATACAACATTGTCTGGTAGGCTACTTAGAATTAACGCCACCTCCTTTTCCGCATCGACAGTTTTTTGTGTTACCAAATCAAGATTTTCAAGACAATTGCCTGATTCAATTTTGTTAATATGGTCAATGACCAAATCTTCTGGAACAGGATCATGAAATACCTCAAACACAAAACGGTGAGAACAATAGCTTATCCAATCTATCTTAGTTCCGCGAACACTCACCATCAAATATCCCGTGTCAATCTTATTACCAATAACCTTTTTGTTCTACTGTTCCGTATTAATCCCATGCCATTAGCCTCTTACAAATTAAAAGCTGGATGTGGCTGATATTCTTCTTTTACATCAAAGTTATCAACATTATTATCCGTAACATTGCCATTTACATGATAAACTCTGAAATTTCATCGTTAAAAACGCCCAAATGAAATTATGTACTAGCATTTCGGTGTACTCGGTATCATCTTTACCTTTTACTTGTGTTTTGTAAACTGCGGGTGTTGGTACACCAATCAACCTACCAGTAGTATAGTTTATTACAGCACCAAGCATATTTCCACCAAACATATCGTATCGTGGATGCTGATCAAACTTTGCTTGAAATCGCACAGTTGGCATCAGATGACTAAGCGTTGCTCTGGCGCTCAATATACTATAACATTACAAATCTCTGGTTGTTAGAAAACAAATATATTCCAGGACCACAGACCTGTTATACTAAATTCGATAAATAATCGGGCACTTAAGGAATAATACTAGAAGAAGCTTATTAAAATTTAAAAAATCGTAACAGCATTTCCAGGATTTGATAATAGCTGGAAGTTTGATGATCATAACGTCCTATCAAAAGGATTTTCTGCAACAGACCTGCACAACCTACTACTACTAACAATACAAGCAAAACGTAGCTAATATAGGGGACTAAAAGCTGTTGTGCAATATCGTGTTCTCTTGATCAAACTTTTTCCTGATGATGATGTTCAGATCCTGATTATATAACAAGATCTGTTGTTATGCTAGCAGGCACAGACTTAAAGATGTTATCAGAAAAAAAAATAGATCAGGACATTTGGAAAGAAATTGGGGAATTCACCTCATCAGGTTCAAGTTGGCAGTTTCAAGCAGTAACAGACGTTTTACTTCATACTTGTAAGAACAATCCGCATCAACGTAAAGAACAATGACATTAGATGTTCCAGTGGGCTGTATTCTCAGCGGTATTTCCTGCTAATGACCACGCTGATACAACATCAAATTACGCTGAATACGTTAACAAACTTAATTTTAGAGGAATTACCTTCCTATGAAAAATAAATAATAAAATTTGAGAAACAAAACAGCATCAACGTATTTGGTGTAGATGGTGTTGAATCGCATTGCATTTACCCTAGGTCTCTCAGCGATAATACGTTACAGACGACAATACTCTTATTGTTCTATAAAGGACATTACGTTCGGATCGAAGACTTCAATAGCCTATAAAGAGGACAGTACAACAAACACAAGGAAAATAAATATTTTTGTTATAGGAGCTTGCAAGTTTATAAGTCCCAACAGGTGTTAGATAAACATCTCGAATACTGCAATAATATACAAAAGTATTATGCCAAAAGAGAATGAAAAAATATTGCATTTCGCAGATTTTAATAACACAATGGTAATACCGTTTATCATTTACTGAGATTTCGAATCTGTTCTTCTGCCAGTACTTGGCGCTTCTAATGATCTTAGTATATCATCAACGAGAAAAGTACAAGAACACGTTCCATGCAGTGTAGCTTATAAAGTTGTTTGTGCTGTTGATGAAGAACTATCAAAACCTATTAAATTTTACAGAGGATCACATCCGGCAAGGTGGTTATTAATAAACTTAATAATCGAGGTCAACAGCATTATGAAAATACTCGAAAAAACTGTTCCTTTCAGACCACTAACACATGAACAAAAACCGAATTTGAAACAGCTGAAAGATGTCACATTTCTGATAAAACAGTAGGATAAAACATGTTAGAGACCATTGCCATATTCCAGGAAAGTAAAGAAGTCCAGCGCATAACAACTGCAGTCTTTATTATAAGGCACCAGATTTTGCTCCAGTAGTTTTTCATCACCTTAGAGGTTATAATTCTCATATTATAGTAGAAGCACTTGGAGATGCTGATGTCAGTGCTAAAGCTAAAAGCAGCAGCAATAAAATCAAATGTATTCCCAATAACAATGAAAAGTATGTCTGTGAGTTTTGGTTATCGAACGCCTACAGTTCATGTCAGCTTCGCTCGACAAGCTTGTTAAAGGTTGTAGCAGCTGTAAAAAAAATTAGAAGAGCACTTTGGTGATCAAGCGCATTTGTTAAAATGCAAAAGCTTTTATCCGTATGAATATATTGAAAGTGGAGTAGATTCGATGAAACAAATTTACCTGATAAGGATAAATTCTGTTCGCAATTAAACTCGGAGCATAACAGCAATAGCGAATACGATTAAGTTTGGAAGATTTGGCAGGAATTCGATGCAAAAACCTCGGTGATTATCACGATTTGTATTTGATAACAGATGTGCTATTGCTATCTGACGTTTTTGCAAATTTTAGACATGTTAGTCACAAGAACTACGGCTTGTATCCAGCTTGGTATTATTCAGCACCAGGATTAAGCTGTAACGCATTAGAAAAACATAGTGGAATAAAATTAGAGCTGTTGACAGATCCTGATATGTTTTATTTCATTGTAGAGGGAATCAGAGGTGGTGTACGCGTTATAAAGAAGAAACATGCTTTTCCTAATAACAAGTACATGGCAGATTATGATCAGAATAAACCATGCCTTTTACAGAATATTTTATGGTACATAATCTTTATGGTTAGGCAATGTCAGAGCCTATAACGCATAGTGAATTTCGTTGGATTAGTTCAGATCGTTTTCTTAAGTAAACGTAAAAAAAGATTCAGATGCCATTAGATATTTTGTTGAAGTTGATATCGGATATCCTGCAGAACTTCACGATTTTCGTTACGATTATCCTTTTTGTGCAGAGTCAATGCTTATCACAGATAATAAGTTATCACGAAAACAGCTGGAGCTGAAATAAAAGTTTGGTATTGGAACAAGCATTCTGAAAAAAACTAGTACCAAATTTGCTTGATAAAATACGTTATATTATACACCATAGAATTTGAAGCAAGCGTTAGATCATGGCGATATACTAAAAAGCAGTTTATAGGGTTTTAAAATTCAAACAGTCTCCGTGGATGAAAGGATACATCGATGCTAATACGTCTCGCAGAGCAGCTGCTAAAACTGATTTTGAGAAAAACTTCTTCAAGTTCATGAACCGTATGTTCCAAAACACGATGGAAAATATTAGAAAGCGTGTAAATGTTGAGATTATAAACAACGCTGAACGACGTGATAACGCTGTTGCAGATGATAGTTTTGTCAGCATGAAAAGCTTCAATGAAAACCTTGTGGCAGTTCATAAAAGAAAAACAATGCTAAAACTTAGCAAACCAGTGTATGTTGTAGCTTCTCTTCTAGAGAAATCAAAGTGGCTAATGTGCTGGTGCCACTATGATATTTATTAAAAAGCAAGTGGACTAATGCAGAGCTGTTATTCACAAACACCGATTCGCTAATGTACTTGGTTTATGTTGATATTATTTACAAGGAAATCTACGATAACAATGAACTATTTGATCTATTGGATTATCCTAAAAACCGCGGATTTAATTGCGACGACAACAAAAATGTAATAGAAATTTATAAGGACGAAAACAACCTTAACCCTATTGTTAAGTTTGTTGGACTTCGTAGTAAAACGTACGTTCATATATTAGAAAATAAAAATGTTAAAAATGCTGCAAAAGGTGTGAAAAAAATAATAAAATAATGACATAAAAAGATTATGAAACGGCTTTAAGAAGATCTGTCAGTCATGTTGAAATGATGACGATCAGATCAAATTGACATCAAATTGAAACAGATGTTATTAATAAAGTCGGATTGTGTAATTATTGATGATAGGAGATATTGTGAACATTGTATTAATGCTTTTGATCTTTATAAAATAAAACAACGCTAATATAAATTTTGTGTGAATAATAGAATAATAGTTAATCATTAATTTTTGTAAGAACTTACTTTGATGGTTTTGTTTCAACAATTGGCATGCGGATTCTAGCAGGTTTGTTAAGATCTTCTATAATGATGAAAAGTATAGTAGTAGAGAAGGGGGGGAGGGGGTCGACCTCGCATAACCATATTCGTTCTAAGGTATATTTCCTGCGACGATCGTTTTTCATATTAGTGCCTGCTACCCCGTAAAATTTGTATTTTATAAATAAGTACTTTAAAGAAGGATCAAAGTATACATTTTTTGCCGGGGAGGGGGTCATAAAACGGCCGATCTTTCCAGCAAATATACCTTAAAACGAATATGGTTATATGGGGTAGACCCCCCTCCCCCTGTATCTGCTACTCGCCTATGCCATTTGCAGGTTATAACGTTGTTTTGGGAATCTGTCATCAGTCGTCTTTAATAATTTTGAACCTGTACTTTCGAATTCTACTATAGCTTGCCATTTGCATTGACATTCTACATAACTCATTATATTAAAGCATCTTGATTGTGTTTTGTAATGTCAATAACATATTTGCAAAATAACGTAAATACTTTTTCAATGTCATTTGCTTTGTAAAAATTCCAAACTTCTGGCCCATAATTCAAACTTGGTGTTATTTGTTATCAGATATTTGGAATAGATTGTTTTAGACAGCTTACCAAACGAATAAGCCCAGTCTTGAAACGATAAAGTGCTCTTGCTGATTGTACTCGCGGTTTATTTTAACATACACCATGAGTTGTTTGAAGGGAATACACAACCAATATATTTATGACATGTTACCGTTTCTACCAGGCAATCACGATAATACCAACTTTCATATTCCCTGAAATATTCCATCTTCGAAATACTACAATTTTAGTCATTTTTTTCCCCAATTTTATCTTATTTTACAGTGCAAATAATTTAGTCAATTCTAACGTTACACAGTTATTCTGATCCGAAATGTGTGTCTTTCAATCATTTATAAATAGTGAAAATAAAATTGGTTATAGTACACAACCTTGCCTTATACCAGCCAGGCAGTTAAATATTTATGCCAAACCTAATGTTCTCATATAAGCTTTGACATTTACATATATTGCTTTCAACGTCGTAAGCAATTTAATCTTCGTTGAATACTTTATGATAAGATTAACTCCTATCAATATTGTCAAACTCTTCATAATCAATCAAACGAGCATAAAACGTACCTCATTGTTTCCCGATAAATTTACACATCAATCTGGTTAAGGTAAATATATTAACTACAGTGTAATATCCACTTCTAAAACAATAGTTTCTTCACGTAGCATATCATTTTCTTTTTGACCAGGTTAGCTAGTTTTTCGTTTTAAAAAAAAGTAAATATTTTGCTGAGGATGAGTAAAGGGCTAATCCGTCTATACTTTTCAGTCATATTTATATTCCCTCTTTTGTGAATGGGTGCGATATCCAGCACTCTGGGAAGTATCCGAGATCAAATGATGTATTGAAAATAGATACTAAAATAGATTCTCTGATATTTCTCGTACCTTAAAAATCACTCAAAAGGTCATCAATACCACTTGATTTTCCCTACTTTTATTATTATTCTATTATTGATGTCATTTTGACCTACTTTCATCGTCTGTACTGATTCAGAAATACTTTCCATGAAAGAATTTAAAGCAGTATTATGTTCTATCGGTGTGTGTATAGCATGAGATTTTGGGACAAATATATTTCTTTATGTATATATGTATATATTGTTAATAAATTTTCTTGCCATAAAATATAATCATATATCTGACTAGACATTCTGAGAAATGTATTTTCATCATTCAAGCCCAGACTAGACCAGACTTTGCCAAATCTATACATAGCTGACAGTGGTAGCTCAGCAATCACAATTTTCTCCCCATGTTGGTGCAAATTGTAATAATGTTTAGGATATCTGTCTCCTCGCAATTTTATAATTCGAAACCAATGTTTCAAAATATGTTCAAAACGTCCATTCTGCATAATAATTCTTCATAGTTTTCTATATATTAGTGCATCTAGAGTAGACTTGGATATACCAAGTTGATAAATTATAAAATTATAAATGAACGATTTCAATATAACTGGCATCAAACAAACTCCAAATCGTAGACCTATAGTTAAGAATGGAGGCAATTTACGTGTATTTTGCCAAATTCTGAAGAATTTTGTTTCAGATTATGCAAAGCCTTCAATGTTTGCAAAGATATAATTTTTTGGCACATATACCAAAGAATTTATGAAGTAAATATGCATCCTAGATACTTACAATGTGATTCAATACTTACCTCGGTAGAGTAATGGTTAAACTTTTCACAGTTTCTTAGATAGCCACCTCTGCGAAATAGTCTCTCCTGTAGTTATTTTTTTACATATTCACTTTCAGTTTCAGCTTTAAGCAATGTTGATGTAGTTTATTGAGCATATTTTGCAATAGATTAGCAGATAATTAACTCGTCTGCATACAACAGTAAAAAATAGTTTTCCCACAGAGCAATTAAACAGATCCGTAATAAAATTATTGGACTTAACACATGCGTTTACATCATTAGAAATTGCCTTAATGATTCATAACATTTTTCTACTAAAATTTTCACTAACTACCTTTGGTACAGTAAATTCCTCTCTACCCTATCAAAGGCTTTTTCATAGTCTATAAATACTACACATAATCTATCCCTGTGTTTTCTTAAATATATATATTTAAGCAATTTATTTTCATCCATCTATTCATTTTACTTATTATTTAAAATCGAAGTAAAGCCTTTGTTTAATACAGATTGTAAACTAAGGCATCTGTAGTTGGAGGCTTCATCGCCTTTCTTCAGAATTGTTATGATAGCCGCTGACAAATATGCGGGATAATACAAAAATATCGAATATTAATATTGTGATTAATGGTACAATTATGTTGTTCGTAGATACAAAGAAACAGTTGGGAAAAAGCATCCCACATCTTTGTCATGCTTCCATTTACTCGGTGCTAGGCGTACATCCTCTTCAGTAAATATTCTACCTAGAATATCGTCAACTATTTTAATATTTTCATTTTCCTGTAAACAGAACTGGAAAGAAAGATAATTCTGAAATTAATCAAGTCATGCTGCAGGTGTGATGCTGCCTTGAGCATGATTACTACGATTCTTTACAAGCGCCAAAATATTGTGTATTTTTAGTGTATAATGCAGATAAAAGGATGTTTCTTTGTAATAATTCTTCGTGCTTTTGCTGGCTTTTTGAAGGGATTCTTGGATATTTCTATAGAATTTACCATCTTCAAGTGATTTTATTGTCTTGTATTCTGAACTGTCTTATATATCTTCAGGATTTGCTTTTAATTGCTATGCATCCTCGGTGGAATCCCAGATGGTTTTTAGGAAATTTTCGTGCAGATGTCATAGCTAGGTTTTGCTTTCTAAAGACTGTTTTCATTGGGTTAGCTGCATATTGGTAGAGACCAGTTATTGTTTCGATGCCTTCATTGAGTTCATTATAACTGGTATCATTTAAAATCGCATCCACATTTTGAGGTAATATATCCTTGAAGTTCTGGATAGAAGAGAGTCTTTCTCTGCTCTGTTTTTTATCTACTACTTTGCCCCCAGAGTCACTTACAGCTTTCTGTCCTAAAATGCCGAAAACACAATGGACCTATGCATACATTCCAATATATCATCTATGTCAAAGGACGATCTGTATTTTAAAATATACACGTCAGCTGTAACATAATATCTTGCTGAGGACGAGTTACAATGAATACACGTAAATTTCCCAATACCTTCATCTGATCCACATCAGCCATTGGCGATTCTCAACCCAGTCATGCTACATAGACATATAAGTTTTTCTTGATAATGATTTACCTCCCTTACGTCTTGATTAGCCAGACTATACAATGTCTTTGTGTTCTGTATAACAAAATTCTTGAAGTCGGCTTATAACACTATCATATTTGATAAAATCTTTTTCAGTACCCCTATAAGCATTAAAATAGCCCCCCCCCCCAATTATACATTTTTAGTCAGTATTCTTCGCTTTTAGGTATTTTATTTTTCATTTTCTACAACTGTGTACACGTTTCCTCCGAGTGAACAGAGGAGTAATCAGGTGACATGTCGATAAAACCAAAAATTAATTTCCACTTCAGCATATTTACCTTAGATGATGTAACTAACAAAACAAATTAGATAGTATTTTCTGTAGATATATTGAATTGATTGAATAGGGATTCACGAACAAGCAGTTATCCCACTTGAATTTATTTTGGGTGTGTGTAATTTAGTTCTTATGACATGAGAGTTTATCTAACGGTTAATATGAAGGAAATCCACAGTTCCTGTCCACGTTTCAACAAGGCCTAGTACATCAAATTTTCCAGCATAGTTAATGAAATTCATACATATTTCTACAGAAAGATTTCCACTTAATCCAGATATATTCTGTACTAAATAATATAAAGAATTAGACAAGCTCACATCATACATATTTGTAAGCCTCGGCTGGAGTCCTAGCTGTTGCCTCATTTCTAACCTAATCAAAATACATTAGGTGTAACCGTCTATTACTTTGTCATGTTGTAAAAAACTTTCTTTTCTTAGATATTCTTTTTAATTTTTCTAAAATCTGTGGGTCATTGATCTACATATTGAAACTTGAAGGACTTGTTTTTATTGACATTTGATTTAGCAACAAAAAAGATTCGTAGTAAAGGTTAGAAATATTTACGATATAATATTTAGAATTACTGCTAAATTCAATACAACTAAAATTTCTGTAGTATTTCATAATCATTGAGATTATGATGTACATATGTACTTTGTACATATGGTAGTTTGATTAAACTAGAAAATAGCTATTCACATTTCAAATAGCATGATAGGAAAATGATACTCTTCAAATAAAACGGTCTGTAAACAGTTTGTATCCTTACGGCATGATACACCTAGAATGTCTGAAAGAGCATATCATTGATATATCAGCTCAACTCAAACCCGCTACCCTTGCATTTCAATTCAGACTCTATCAACTGAGCTACGCCTGCTCAACATGTGATACAAAAGAAGAATAATAAGAAATGTCAAAGACAGTGCATTAATATTATTGAGTGAGATTTCCTTTCTATCTTCCAAAATATAAGTAATAAAGAAGTTTTATTTTGCAAATTCCATGTAGAAAGCAAACATTTAAAAAAAAATAATCACTACAGTTTTGCTAAATGAGTCAGTCTTTCTATATTGGTAGGAATGTATATCACTTATAAAGATATCGCAATTTAGTCTATGTGACGGGGGGGGGGGTAGGCGGGGCACCTTAGTTGGTACAGCATCAGAATCGAAAGTCATGGATAGTGGGTTTCACACCAGCCCAGGCTAGTCGTTTGGCGATCCTTGTGTCATTGGGAGAGACGCTCAGCTCCCATTTCCTTGGCATGATATAGCCAAACGAAAAACACCGTTAGAATCCAGCCAACCAACCTGATTAAAATAAAACAATCTGCTCTCGTGTACACGTATAGAATATTGTGAGGATAAAATCAAAACTTTTGATGGAAATAAATTTTGTTTTTATGAGAAGAAACGAGCTACCTTTTTCAGCCACGGAGAGAGAGAGAGAGAGAGAGAGAGAGAGAGAGAGAGAGAGAGAGAGAGAGAGAGAGAGAGAGAGTTTCAGGTATTGACTGGTGCCATTAAAATAGTTTCACTCTTTAACTGAAAATTTATCGGTGGCATACTTTCTAAACAAAGTTTATCTTTGATATTTTTATCCTGTAACCCTTTTGAATAAAATCTACATCTTATAAATTCCGTCAGTTTGTGATAGATTAAAATGTTCTTGATCTCGAGCTCCTTAAGCCAGTTTAAAGACTTGAATTTATACGAGTGACTCAGTTCTTTTGTGCGCATTTTATCAGAAAAATTGTCATAAAAATAATTTGTTTCTTCTAAATTTCATTCGTGTCGAGGCTATGAAGCAAAAAAGTAACAAGCACAAACATCGATGTTACCTCATCGTCTTATCTTGATCATTCAAAAGTGGAAATAGCTATTCATGTTAGTAGTAGTGGTAGTAGTTGTAGTAATAGTGAATTTATACGAGTGACTCAGTTCTTTTGTACGCATTTTATCAGAAAAATTGTCATAAAAATAATTTGTTTCTTCTAAATTTCATTCGTGTCGAGGCTATGAAGCAAAAAAGTAACAAGCACAAACATCGATGTTACCTCATTGTCTTATCTTGATCATTCAAAGGTGGAAATAGCTATTCATGTTAGTAGTAGTGGTAGTAGTTGTAGTAATAGTGATGGTAGTAACAGCTTTTTATACTACCTAACGTTCTCTTGTAGTGGAGGAGGTGGTGGTGGAAGAATAGTAACCAAACAATATTTTTATTTCTTTTGGGGTTTTGTTGTTATTTTTATATCATCTTAAGATTTCTGTGGAAGGAACTGTCCCATATAATATTACACAAAAACTACACCAAGAAACTCAAATTTCGTTAAATTATCACTTTTGATCAGCTTAAACTCACTTCTAACCCAACAAAAATAATTACAACAATAACAGCATCAAGATCAATTGCAAATGCCGATTCTACTACCACGCTTCTAGAAATACTGAGACCTTCTCCTGACAGGTAGACGAGGAAATTCATTAAATTTGGTACAAAGATTTCCCATATTATAACCATTTACTGGAAAGGTATAATTCATAGCTCTTTGTATTCGGTTTTTGTGATTGGGTCAAATGTCATTCTTCGGAAATAGAATTAAAATATCCAGGACGATCGCTAATGGCGAGCCATCAAAGTTCCTTTAGATTTAAATGCTATAAAGATCAAATGGGAATGATTACACGGCGGTGAGAATATTTACGAACACAAGATAAGATGAAATGGTACTAATTTAGTGTATGTCAGTAATGAAATATTGGCAGCTGCAATTAATCAAAAGGAATGGCTCACCAAATCCCAGCCAATTATTCTTAGTACAGCTTCCATAACGCCTTATTGTAAATCTCAGTAAATCTCTCTCCAGCCTCTATTCTTCTTCATCACAATATTCATATTCTCCCTCATTTTTCTGCTGCACTTTTATAGATCTTTATTCCGCTCGATTCACACACACACACACACACACACACACACATATATATATATATATATATATATATATATATATATATATATATATATATATATATATATATATATATATATATATATATATATATATATATATGGAATGTGCAAATAATAATAGATTTTCTCCTAATTTACTGCAGCTAAAACGCTTGTGAAAACCAAAAGCATGTAAACCATTGATCTTCTGTTTTAAGAAATCGCAAACAAACCAGCTGAACTAATTACATCCTGAATAGCTCCGCCTCAGATGCGGGAGGTCGTGAGTTTGGTCCCCGGCCGAGTCATACCAAAGACTTATAAAATGGTACTAACAGCTGCCTCGCTTGGCGCTCAGCATTAAGAGGTTAGTGTTAGGACTGGTCGGCCTGGTGTCAGGATAATGTGACTGGGTGGGACATCATGCTACATGTCTGCGGCATGATGCCCCAGTGCTAAGACATCACTATAAACTGCCACTGTGCAGATATCGTAGCGATATGACTGAAAAATTGTTAAAGCTACGTTAAAAATCCAAATCACACACGCACACACGCACATCCTGAATAGCAGTTTGTCATGTGAAATAGTTGGTAAAATGATAACTTTAGGGAAGCAGACACAAACATAGCAGAATACATCGTAGAAAATAAATGAAGACTATTTATCAACTACTTTTCCACACAGCATGTGTTGAGTGAGTTTTATATCCAAGCTGACGATTCAAAGTTGCAACAACTTTGCACTAAGGTTGTGGCAACGTTGTCAAATAATGTTGTGGCATCGCGATTTGGTGAACTTGATGGAATGTTGTTAAACGTAATAATGTAGCATTTTAACAACATTTTGACAACATTCAAAATCTATATTGAAAAGTGAAGAATGAAAGCTGATTGTGTTTCTGAAACACATATGCCCCACTGCTGGCAAGACAGTCCAAAACTTCAAGTAAACATTAGAAAAATGTTAACATTACCATCCATCTTGGAGGAGCAGAGATACCCGTATTTTCAAGAAGGCTGCAATTGTCACCATATTGAAAGTCAGATCAGCGCCATGTCCATTTGGAAGAAACTAAACATTACCAGTGACAATTACCAGTCACAAATAATGTACAAATATGCATACTTGGAAGGCAGTGATGCATGATAACTTCCACGAATTAGTTCAAAGTCGTACATATAAAATGCCCTCTGCACAGTATATAAGTTTTATTGAAATTTTAAGACAAACTGAATAAGATTCTAAAATAGATTACATAGTTAGGATACTTAATTAGGAAGATACAAGCGGTTATGAAAAAAGACAACAATTAAATATATATTTTATCATCATTTCATTTTGATGTTGATTTTCTGGATTAAGTTAAGAATACAAATCAGAATCCGTATGCTCCACAGCAAAGTCAATCCTTGTCTTCTGTTCAGACTCCTGTAAATTGAAAAGTAACTTTAATACTTAAATAAAGTCAAATAATCTCAGTACTGCTTACAAATGTAGAAGTCAAGATAACTAGTGTAATTGAAACTTTCTTCATTGTACTTGAACTTCCCTTAACATCGTTTAGCAGAATTACATGTTAGCTTTCGCATTCACTTGTCAGTTTAGGCATGTGGATGGTGATATCAATTTGTGCAAAAGTAGATTTTATTTTCCAAATAATTCATGTCAAAAAAATTCCAAGACGAAGCGATTGCTGGATGAAACATGATGGATGTAACTGTAGTTGTATTTACTCGAGTTTTGGTAGTACGTTAAGCATTAATTTTATTTGCAATTTAGAAATGCATCCACTTTTGCAAATACAATACATAAAAACACAAAATCGAATCTATTATTGATGAACTAGTAGGTAAAGTGGCTAACCTTATATCTTGTCCCTCCTCGTTGGTTTGGTGCATACATGAGGGTCTCTGATATGGCTTCTTCCACTTCATTAGCCTTGACCTTGCTATTATTTTTCAAGCAGGCTCCTGCAAGAATAATACAATGCGTCTAAATTAAATTTAACAACAATGGGTAGATTAAACTTTTTAATTTTTCTAATTGTCGTCAATAATCAGTGGAGTATTTGCAAAACATCCAATGAATTTTGGTCTCAGATGACAATAGTAATCGTCAAAGTCGATCATCAATCTTTAAATATCTTAATCTGTTACAGTCTTAAAGTTTAATAATGTATGATACGTGTGTTTCCTTGCATATTATATGTATACTCTGTAGCAAGGCATATATTTAATTCTTATCAAACATGCATACAACATTAGACTTGTGATCATAATCCTTGTCTCAAAATAATCAAGTCAGTTATTGACAACAACAAAAAGTGCAGTAGTAACAATGCATGTGACATGCACCCTGCTCTTGTTTCAATTAAAATGATTCAAAATATCTTTTAAGAATCAAAGTTCCGAACTTGATACTGGTGCGCAATTCCTGAAAATCTGATGTGCAAATTAAATAACAGAGCTTATAGATTTAATAATTTGTAAATTTTATAGCATCAAATGGCTTGTATGCTTCATAGTTATTGTATTTGTTTCTTTATTTTCTTACCATATAAGTTTTAGATTCTTGTAAAATATAATTTAGTAAGAGGTTTTTTTTATGTCTACTTTAAAATCTATCGTAATGTTAACCTTATTGTTCCTTACTATTATTATTCTCCAGCCTTAACTTTTTTTCAGAAATAAGATCATGTTCACAATAATCAATTCAGAATATAGAAGATAGGGCTTGTAAAAATAATGCGCAAATCTTTGCACGTTTGGCTGCATATTCCACATGATTCTATAGAAATTTGTGTGAATTCCTCAATTACGCACCATGACCAATACCCAAATCCAACTAAAATTATTCTTTCAGGCCTAGCATATCAATGTTATTAATTAGCAAACAGACTGTATAGTTGACGAGAGATGTTATTCATGTGTGCTGTGTTTATTGTTTACAAAAACCACATGTACCTTTTAATGTGCATTTTCTTTATTTCCATCTATGCATATCAGCATGTATACATCTGTCTAAACATAAATTTCTATAAATTTCGTTTGTAGTTTATTTCATTTTACTATACTTGACTTTTTAAAAATATATTGGTCAAGAACGATAAATCTACTCTCTTGACCTAAGCGCATGCGCAATTCAAACGTTAACGAAAAGCACTTTATCACGGATACCCTTCCCATCCCCAATAATTTTCCTTGCAAATACCACCCAGTGTATCAATATAATTTATTTAATACAAGTCAGATAAAGTCCACAGAAGCACGCCAGAAAGTCATTTTCTGCATAGTTGAACATGTTGACCTGTAGACCTCATTTGTTTTTTTTCCAAATGGTGCCACCCCACGGAATGGCGTGGTCTACTGCAGATTCGAGTCGATTTAAAGTCGGATTTAGAAGTTAAGTGGAAGTGTATACCTCAAACAATTTACCGGTTAGGTATAAAATAGCTTTCTGTCCTATATGTGTAAAATGCAGCTACACCGCAAAGGCACACTGTTGGATTAGATTAGATCCATTGTCATTTCGTTTGGATATGGGTGTACAAAATATAAATACTTATGAAACTGAATACACCTAAATCAAAAAGTGGACTATTCCAAATGAACTTTTACCTCGCTATCAATTCATGGTAGAACTGTACATAAACATTAGCAATGCAAATAAGGTATGCAGCAGTAAGGTAAAACAAGAATTCTGGCTCAAAGACCCCATTTTAGGTCCCACCCACCTCCAAACAAATACAAATTCCCACCCCAGGGACCCACCCACCCCGGCCAACATTCTTTTTTCTCAAAGTGATGACAAGGTTTCTGGCTCAAGTTTATTTCATTGATTATTTTATTATTGTTAGATAAAATTTCATACCAATTTGTTAGACAAAATTTCATACCGGCAGGGGTTGGAAGTTTAGACCTCATCACCAATTATCAGAATTTCAACTGTGGATATTAAAAATATTTCATCATCATGATAATAGAGACTAAACTTTATTCAACCGCTTACACAACGACGAGACTCAAATAAATTTTTTGTCTCTAGTTTATGAAGAGGATATTTTTTATCAATACAATATACCTTTGACCGATCAAGATCGATGGTAAGTTTAGTATATTTTTGTTGACTGATCGGATCATGAAAGTTATTAAATCCCTTTGATAACTCACGGCTTAATTTTTCAAGATAATTGAAATATTCGCTGTTACCGGATCTGATAAGCGAAAGTTTTAACTTGTCACGGCCACTAGAACATATTCCAGATGTTTCATTGTTAATTTCAACTGTCAACTGTTTACCGTCTATCATTAGATATTTGATCTTGCTATTATAGCTATTTGTCACTGTCAATTTTCAAACATTATTTCTGAAGTTCACACAAAATTTCATACCCTAGTCATCAAATATAATGTCAAGTATAGATTTATCATCTGATGAAAATATATCGAATATAGATCTGTCGTCGCGATAGTACCCAAGAGAAAACGTATCTACTCCATTTTCGCAATAACGCTTGTCATCAAAATTACTTAATCCACGTTTGATAATAACATCTGTTTCAAGTTTATGATGATTTGTTCGAATAGCCATTGCTCTTATAAAACTAACGCTGCCGTCAAGTGCGTACTTGTAATCATCAAATCCCATAAAAAAAAATTTTAACAAAATCGCGAGGCAAACCTTTTGCTTTTTTATTATTTTATTATTGTCTAGCAACACGGCGTACATTTTACTTCGCAATCCGATAAAATATTTGATGATGTGCGAGTTCATTTCATCCTTCAACTTACCAATAACCTTTTTATTTGTATCATCATAAAAATTACTGTCACGAAGGTAATCAGAGAAATCAAACAGATGTCGGTTATTGTAAATATCCTGATAGACGTCCTCACATTCAATTTCATAAACAAGTGAGTCAGTATCGGTAAACAGTAATCTACTTGACGGCCACTGCTTCTTAACAAAATTATAATGAAAATCGTATACGAGCCACTTCGACAAATCAAGTACAGAAGCTCCAACGTAAATCGGCTTATTTAGTTTTAAATTTGTTTTTCTTCTTTGTATCGCGCCAAGATTTTCATTAAAAATTTTCATACTAACAAAATCATCATCTGACACAAATTTGTTCCTGCGGTTGACATCATTAACAAGCTCGATGTTTACTCGCTTTATAATATTTTCCATTTTCTTACCAAAAACGGAGCTGTTCATAAGTTTAAAGAAGTTTTTTTTTCAAAATCGGTTTTCGCTACGGCTCTTCTCGAAGTGTTTGAGTTAATATTACTTCTCATCCACGGCGACTGATTAAACTTTAACACTCTATGAACTTTCCTCAGCACAAGGCCAGCATCTACCGCTTGTTTTAAAACTTTGTAATGCAAAACATAATTTTTCTTATCGAGTAAATTTGGTACTAACTTTTTTACCGTAGAATTTTGTCTTGTTGATGCTATTACTTGATGTTCTTGAGATAATAAACTATAATCTATTAATACTGATTCCGCACAAAACGGATAATCGTTGTGTAAATCGTGTAGCGAAGTAGGATAATCAAGATCAACGAAATACGAAACATCGTCAGGTGTCTTTTTTCTGTTTCCGCTAGAAATTGGTCAGTCGTAATCCAATGAAATCCACCAAATGGCATTGGTTCTTACATCGAATAACCGTACAAATTATTAAGATCGAGATAAAAGATATACTTCGATGGAAGATCAAGATTGTACATTTTCATATACTTATTGTTTGCTTCCGCATACTTTTTTGTTATCACGCTAATACCGCCTCGGATACCTTTCTCAATAAAGTTAAACATGTCAACGTCAGTCAGTAATTCTAACTTCACTTTACTAAACTTTAGCAGAGCATCCCAATATAACCCGGGAGAGGAGTAATAGCAACAAGGATCGAGTCCATAATTATTATAACTCACTTTTCGAAAGCTTTCAAATACGTCCGCCCACAATAACACACCAGTTTTCAAATACAAATCATAATAATCGCCAAACATCTTGCAGTCGAATTCTTTCCAAGTATTTTGCGCATATTTATACTCGTCATCGGTTATATTTTCCTTTTTTAGTTGCGAATAAAATTTATCATTGTCAGGTAAAGAAGTTTCATCAAATTTACTCCAATCGGTGAAATACTCGTACGGAAATACTCCTTTTTTTGTCAATAGATTAAATTTATCTCCAAAACAATCTTGTAAGTTATCAAATTCGCTACAACCTTTTACTAGCTCATCCAACGATGCTGCCATAAACTGTAGGCTGTCGATAAAACGCAGCTTACCTAAAGTAACTGTCATATACTTTTCAAACTTATTTGGGATACACTTGATCGTATTGTCGAGTTTTAAACGAGACTTTATTTCAGGATCACCAAAAGCTTCTACGATAATATGACTGTCACATCCTCGGAAGTTGTGAAGAACAACTGGAATAAAATCTGGAGCATGAAATTTTAGATTACAATTATCATAAGCAGCTCCACGATATTGCCCGGTCAAATGACAATGATCACGTACTTTTTCATTACCAGTAGAGTCAAAGGCTTTTTCACAAGTATGGCAAAATTTTGCTTGTTCGTGATCAGATTCTTGTTGAGCTGTTAATGTTATCATTGGAGTTTTCTTAAACGATTAAATACATCATCAACTTCGTTAATCAACTGCTTGAGAAGCCAAACAGCTGGATCATTACCACGATATAATTTAATCGACTTGGATCAATTCGAATCAGTACAACAAACTATTTTATACGCTACTCCGCATGGGATATGATTTTGAATTTTTCTTGTACTCAGTTGGTTAGGATTATTTTCTACGCCAAGCACAGGCTGGAGTAAACATTCGAAGTCGGCGTATATAACGAAAGGAATTTTTAGTTTATGATTATGACTGACGAATTGTAATAAATTATGATCTTTGGACGGCATTGTTATTCGTTGTACATTATTACAGTACTGTAGATGCTTGTGTAATTTTTCATTATCAGAACAGTTGTGCAAACAACGATAACAGAAGTACTTCTTATTTTTATATTTGTTATACTGTTTACCAACAAGTCCGTTGAAGTTTTTGATCCAAACGTAATGATTTTTATAAAACAGCAAGTTTATTGTCAATTGCGAAGCTTTTTCTGAAATATATCTCGGATAGAAGTTTTCACTCTCATCAAGACCAAATATATTAACTGATATATTATTTTGCATTTCAAACTTTGGTATTTGATTTTCTGCAACTGGAAAGTCAATACCAGCAAAATTTAATTTTGATACGTGACTAAAATACTTGTCAACGCGATCAGCATTATTTCTGCTGGAAATATTGCAGAAAGAATAGCCCACTGGAAACATCTGTTATCAAAGTTTTTTTATGTTTATGAAATTTTTTTTATTTTTTATTTTTTGTGGTACGTCAATATACCCGCCGCTACCGCGTAATACGTTATGTTTTACTGTGTGAAATAAAATTTCAGTAATCATCTCAAACTTCCAGCCCGAACCTGATTCGGTAAATTCTTCTATTTTTTCTCCAAATTTCCTGGTGTATTTGATCAGCCAGTGATGAAAGATTAGGTCCCAACAAAACACGTTTTGATTTTGCGTTAATGAAAGGGTCTACAATTTCCTCGTCAGTCGATTCTTCTGTCACAAGTAGCTTTGAAAATATAACGTGATATTGCACTAATATTTTCAAACTCTTATGTTTTTCAAGTTCACGTTTTACAGTTGGTTATAACATGTGATAAAGATTTGTTGCAGTGAAATTTAATAGAACGATTTGTTTATCAAACCGATAGCTGTTGTCAAATCCTGCAAAAGCGGTGGTATTTTTGTAGGTTCTCCTATAAGGCTCTTGTTGGCTATATCACGTAACTTCAGCATTATTATATAATGTAATATTATATCTCTAATTGGTTGTTCAGTTGACGCCAGTGTGAACAATCAATTAGAGATATAATATTACATTATTTAATAATGACACAAAATCTGATAAGCGCAAGAGAGCAAGAGTACTACTATGTTCATTCCAAGTACAACTTGTACGCGGGAAATATGTTAGGGTCGGTGAAACACATCAAATACGGACAACCGATTGGTAAAGTAACACCGGCTGGTTATAAGATCAGCGTTAGAGGTGATAATGCTGAGAGTCGAAATGCTAAGGAAAGATTTTATTTATACGTAATTTTGTGATGAAATTGCAGAAGGACAGCGAGTATATCATGTTAACGGCGCGGTTACTGATGATAACAATGAAAACTTGTTTTTGTAAAATGATTTTCAGCCGCATCCTGTGTTTGAGCTCTAGGAGGCAAATGATAATGGAATTATTCGAAACAAATAAACTAAAAAAGTGCAGGGTAATTCACATAACAGCGGTTATCTAAAAATAAGTGTCAGAGGAACACTAACCGATCAAGTTGTTAGTTATTATAGCCGTCGTTTTGTTTACGAAACGTTTAATGGACTTATACCCGATGGTTTAGTGATAGACCACGTCAGCCGTATTAAAACAGACAATCGTTTAATAAATCTCGATCTTATTACACAATAAGAAAATACAAAAAGAGGACGAGGTGGTGATGGGTCTAATTTCAGATGTCCGGTAAAACCTATTGTTTCATTTAATCTTGAAACAGACGAGGAACTCAAACTTCCTTCAATGACAGCTGCGGCAAGATACTTTAGCATTAATACTATGCTAATAAAATATGTCGCAGATGGAATAACAAGATCAGCTTTTTCAAGTGAACACAATGCTTGGATTATCTTTAGATATAATGATTAATTATATTTTCTAGCTCGTTTTTAGTTAAGCAATTGTGAGCGAAAGCAATAACATCATCTTTATCAAATTTCAGCGTCATTACTGTACTGTCATTAAGTTTATTTTTTTCTGCCGCTGTTAGCAGAATCTTATCAGAATCACCTTGCATAACAATAACGTCAACAGAATAAGAACTATACCCTGACAAACATTTTCGCTCTGCTTCGGCTAATTCTCCATAATTTAATATATTAACGTTTTGATGATATTTTATCTCGTTAGTCATTACTATTATAAATTAGATAAAAATATATTATAATATGGATTTGATGAAACGGCTTGCTAATATTTACGCCTGCGATATAATCGCGAACGATAATTTTACAGCAGGAGATGCTATAGTTGCAGATAAACACGACTCGGTTGATTATACAGAGGATGACATTTTACCTAACAATGACGATGAACAAAACGAGATTGTAGGTGTAGTTGATAAAGACAAATTACAGCACACCGACAACTGGTCGATATAATGTAAAATATCATATCACAAAGAAAATTTTTAAATTTAATTTTTCAGTAGTTGAAAATCAGTCGTTTTGGCGACTTATTAAACCCTTTTTAACATTAGAATTCCAGACCGACAGAAAAATATAAAACTCTATTTTATATTTGTCAACATATTTAATATCGTTATGTAAACCAACAAAATGTAAATCTGTCAAGCGTAAGTACGATAAATCTGCAAAAACATTATTTCACAATTTGTTTGGTTGGTACCCAACTATTAAATTTATCACACTAACCGCGCCACTTGACAAGGCTTTTATTGCCACGCTTTTTAATTACTCGTTCGATAACGAAAACATCTTGTTCAGTTTTTTTTGTAATTCTTATTCGTAAAAACTACCAATTAATGGTTCCCCTGCTAGATCCTTTACCGCGACCACTAAAGGTATTGTTAAAAGTACTTTATCAATAACAAATACTTCTTCAGTCCAGTTTGGGGTAAATCCTTGCTCAAATATTTTTTTGGTAACGAAATTCGAACTCAATCACCTACCTTAAATTTATGTCTGCGGTATATGTTTTCGTTTGCCAATATTGGATTTTTAATTGTGTCATTTGGTGACATTTTAATAGTTCGATGTTTTTGTGTTATTATAACTATCAACAATTTGTGAAAGATCGTCAATATACCTGTTTGTGTTTTTAGCTGTCAAATGTTTATGTATTAGCTTGTTTAGTGTGCGATTTAAACTTTCGACGATAACGCTTTTCCCCTCATTTCCTGTAACATATTTTTTTATGTTATTTTGTTCTAAAAAGTGTTGAATTTTTTAATTAAAAAGCTCTGCTCCATGATCAGTCGAAATTTTATTTGGTTTTCTTTCCGTACTTGTTATTACTTGTTTTAACGTATCAGTCATCGATGTTCCTGTTTTGTCCGAAAAGGGTACACTAAACGCGTATTTACTAACAACGTCAATAACGTTAAACAAGCATTTCTTATTATCATTAAACTTAGCAAGATTTGAGACATCAGCCAAATCTATTGACCAGATATCATCAACGGCATTTGCAACAACCTTGCGTCTAGGAAACGATTTTTTAGGTTTGTGTAATTTAGCTGCAAGATCATCATACAATTCTTTTCCAAGACCTAACTTATATTTTGTTCCTATCATTCCTTAAACTAACTTTTTATCAAATCGTTCTCTCATATTTACAGGTTTCATAACATGTAGTTCATCTAACATTAACTTATTACAGTCTGATTTTGAGTTCTCTACACGAGCGTTATGAGTACGCTCTATATCACGCTAACAGATATCATGACACATTGCTATTGCATCAACTTGATTATAAGGCTCTTGTCCTAGTAATGGATTATCGTTTTCGTCCAACTGTTTGTCTAGTGGATTGTATGGCCCAGTGTATTTGTGGCTAGGCAATGTCCATCCTCCTTTTGGTTTCGGTAATTTTCCAATAAATTTGTGGATGTCAATACCGCTGCCAATTACTTCACGGCGATTGCACGATTGACAGTATGTAACAATCTCATCTTGTTCGGTACAAAGATCTTTATCACCATCACAATAATATTTCATTTTATTTTATTTTTTAATCGTCGACATAAATTCTTTTTTTTTGGTAGGTTTTTGGTCAATATTTTGTGTTTTCTGACCAAATTTACCTGGTTTTTTTTAAGGGAAGATGGTTAAAAAATCAAAGAAAATCAGTCCGATTTCGTATTTTTTGAGGGTCAAATCTCGAGGGGTTAACGGGAATTTAACATTGGAAAATTAAAAAATCGATTTTTGACTGGTCCTCGTCCAATTTTCCAAAGATTTTCCACAATTTTTCAGAGATTTCAGGCCAAAAAAACCCCGGTAAAATCCAGTAAAAACCAGTAAAAAAGCGATTTTTTCAATTTTCCAATTTAAAATTACCGTTAACCCCCTCGAGGTTTGACCCTCAAAAAAAAAGAAGAAATCGGACTAAAAATAAAAACCAGTGGGTATTTACCTTCGTCAGAGATAGTCAATTAATCATCTACTAAAATAACTCCAGCTCCAGTTGTCGATTTCAGAAACATACTTTTTTCTACCACAAACAGCACAAATACTTTTTAGCAATATTCTATTATTTTTTGTTTTTTCCGTTGTCTCATCTTTATTCTCTGTTTTAGTTTTACATTTGAGACAGTATGTTGACATTTTTATACTTGTAAGTTTAGATAAAATTAACGGCAATCTCATCGTTTGCGTGAGAAGGTTGCTTGTCAAATTGCAAAATAAACTTCAAAAAATCAGGATCTCCGGAGTTTTCACTCCGGGACATCTGTCGGATAAACATAATGCAATAATAACCACAAGCAGATGTTCTAATTGGTTGTAGTTGATTAGACGAGTAATTTATTTTTTAAAATTGTTTAAAAATAAAAAAAAAATTTAAGATCACTCGGAGAAAGTCTAAAAGAATCAAAATAATTATTATCGTAGGCAGCAACCCAGTGAGTGCCGGATCCATCATTAAAGTTTTCAATATTTACAATGCACGAGCCACCTGCTGGTACATTATCTAATTCGTCCTTAGAATACACTCCACGAAATCCGACAATGTCATTCAATTTTTCAATTATATCAAATTTACTCAACGGCGTCTGGTGCCTGGTAGAGTAATTCCACGTCCTATCCCTAACATGTTTGGAAATAAACTCCCTGCTAACCCTGCAAAAAGTGGAGCGAAAGGAATAATTCCTCCTTTCTTTGTTTTCCTTGACGATCGAAGGCGTTTTGTTTTATTTATTTTTTTTTTTAGATTTTGTCGCTTTGGCTGGCATTTGTATTTTTTATTGTTACATAAAACTACGTGATCCCCCTTGGGAAGTCGATACATAACTGTCATTACCTGGCTTTCCAATTCTGTTTGCTGGTGTTTGTCACACTGTAACTTTGTCACGATAGATTTATTTGATATCGTCTCCAGATATCGCTTTTTTAGTTGCTCCAGATACTGTCCCTAACGCTGCCGCTAGTCCAAGTGTCCCTAGTACATGTAACATTTTTGGTATTGGGCTAGCTATTACAGAAAATGCTGGTCCAAGAAAACCACCGTGTTTTGCCATTACTGTTATTTGCGCAACAGACAGTTTGAGCACAAAAGGTTTTCCCCGATTAACTTTATTGATTTGCTGTTGAGTTAACATTACTTTCACTTTGTCAGTCCCTAGAGACTTTGTCTCTGGGGATATCATTAGAGAGACAGAATTAAGTTTGGCAACCGCTGCTGCTGATAATTATTTTAATTTGGCCGGGCGTTAGGTATATTTCTCTGGTTGTGTATTCCGTTTTCATTTATACTTGTTTGTCACACAATACTTGTAGACGAATCACACTTGTACAGTCATTCTTCCATTGGTTGCATCAATTGTCAAAAATCTATCACTGACAATTAGCGCATATACGGTATGCTGTTCGGCTGGCAGTACTCCAAGCGTCCAAGTGACCTTAATATCAACAGTCGATCCAATAATTCGTTCGGAATGTTTTGATATGTCAAAAGCAAAAGATAGGATACAGTGATCGAAATTCTTCTACTGATGTCTGAGATCCACGGTCAGCGTCCTGATATTTTTGGATAGCCTCCATAAGGTATATAGACTGCCGAGATATGTTTCTGGTGGCGTCCACGGCAAAACTGCATTCGATTGCACGTTCGGGATATTTTCTAGAGTTTACTCTAACAAAGATTCGTCTGACATCAGGGTTATCAAATACGGAGTTGTTCATTTCTTGATCATTACGACGTGCCTGTCGTTGAAATACAAGAAACAAATGTCGAGGTAATTGTTCGCTAGACGTAGTTGTAACACGCCAGGTGTAATCGGTTGCGTTAGGAATTGCTGTTTGATAAATTCTGTTTTGCTGAAAATATATTTTTTTTTCGTGTAAGCGGTCAATAATGATTCGAGTTCCATTCTTTTAGCTACAGATGGGACAACTCGTGGCATCCACAGTGCTAATCTTGTAATAGCAAACTGCCCTTCAGCTACTCCATCAGCGTGCATTATACAATCGTTTTGATCAGCTCGATCTAAATAAGTGTATGTTTATTCCGCGAAAAACTTTGTTATATTCACGGCAAAATCCAAATATTGTACTTAACGGAAGCATCATTGTTTTTTGGCAAGATTCTGCGGCAAACGTTTTTCGTCTGGCAAATCCCTGGTTATATTGCTGTCGTCGTATATTTGTAACGGCTAATCTTATTGCGTCTCCAATATCACCAGCAGCATTACCAGCTGGATTGGCGATTAGATTATTTTTATCTGGTGCAGGAGCGTCAGCACCAGTGCGAAATTCTCTTGAAACAGATGTCCCAGATTCAGTATCTTTAAACCACATCATATTTGTGGCCACTGATCTCGAATAATCGTCGCTTTACGAGACGATATTTAGTATTGTACTTGCTATAGGCAAGTGCATTGAAATATCTTCCACGGTCTGATTGGCCAGTTGGTATCGATCACTTTTAACAAGCTCCAACCGTTATTGACAAGTGCAATTTCTGCACCAGCTGCAATATCACCACCTACCGCAGTTAGTAATTGGCCACACACTTCTAACACCGCCTTGTGCGGCAACAGAAACACGTCCTCATCCCTTGCGTTAAAAGTTCTAACACCAGCTTTATTTGGTTCGCTTGAGTTTTCGTCGAGATACTCGACATACTCGAATTCTGTCACTGTGTCGTCGGTATCATGTTCTTCGGCAAGATCGAGATAATTTTTAACTGACATTATTTATTTTATAATCGCCACACAAAATTGCAGCAACTAAAAAGCAGCAGGCGTTATTATTTGTCTTGTTTTCATTATAAGTTTGCCTATTACCTCTTCACCACGTGGTGACAGTAATTTTTTTGTTGTAGCTATCATAGCTCGTTCTGTTTCCGCTGTTGGTGCAATATCTGATATTCTCGTTTTAATTCCAATGCTGAAGGCATTGTTGAAGGTGGGCTGCCATTAATTTTATCAGAGATCTTTTGTCCTACTGCGGTGCCAGCAGTGCTAGCAATAGCCTTACCTGCGTCAAGTGTAATTGCTGATACTTTACGCGCAATTCCTGGGATATTTTCAGCTATTTTTGTAAATATATTTCCAAAGAATCCAGCTACAATTTTTCTTCTATAAACTTTTTTTTGTCTCATCTTTGTTATTAAATTAGGTTTACAAAATTAATGCCCGATAGCTATGTTGTTACGCGTAGGTGTAAGTAATACGTGACAATTTCATTGTTAAGATCTATTTGTCGTCCTGATTGATCTGTTAGTTGCATTGTTATATTGGTTATTTGATTTTCAGGAGTAATCGGATAGTGCATTATTTGTCGAGGAATAATTTGCATCAATGACCCAGGCGGGACATCAGGCGAAAAACTATAGATTGTTTGATCTTGACTTCCTAAAACTGAATAAGACCCTAATGCAATAGAGCAATTGATCAATATTGTGTTTACTTGTGTTATGTTGACAGGCAGATCACCGTCATACGATACACTTTGTTCTGCAACACTGCCGTATTGTTGGCTTTTAAAGCCTAATAATGATGCGATACTAGTCGCTGGTGAGAAATCGATTATCGAATTATGTTTTAATGTGATTCTGGCTCGTAGCGTATTATAGTTTGGAGTCAGTTCAAAATTATCTGCGGCAGTGTACTTTGTTATCAGTTCTTTTATCGTTTTGTTCAGATCAGTTACGTTATACGCTCCTTGTGGTATTTTAACTGATACCCAAGCACGAGAATTAAAGGTAAAGTTGTCATTGACGTTTAATTTTATATTTGTCATAGAATGCCATACTGCAGCAGAAATCAATTCGACTTCGTACTGTTTACCAGGATCTAGTATTATTGGTGGATTATAGTAGACAGAAACGTTTGCGATGTCAGTCGTTGTTTGTGACGAATCGAGTAATAATGTTGTTGACATTATATTTATTTTGCTAGATAAGATCGCTATGTAAAATTTCCTATTCGTCTAATGTCAGTAATCTGCTCGATCTAAGATTATCTAATATATCAATAATTTCGTTGTCGATTTCCGCATTTTCATTACCAGCTTCTTTTGATGTTATTAATAATATAAGTCTGTCAACCAGTTCGGCGTTTTATGGAAAAACTCGGACACCAAAACCTAGTCTTCGATCAACATTTTGTTACGGTTTCTTTCAAATCTTCCAAGCACGTCGTAAAATTTTGTTTATATTCTTCTTTACAAATTCGGTATTGTTTTACTGCTTCAAGCACAACTAATGCAATTACTCCATTACGCATTTTATTAAAAATTTTCAACAAATACGGATCTTCATCATAGTCATATCCTAAAATTTGATACGCGGTGTTTCCTCTTCCAATAATACGATTTAATACTTTAGTAAACTTTGTATACTCATCCTCTGTCCATTTTCTTATGTTTTGAATGTTATCAAGTTTTAAATCTTTAACATGAAACTGGACAAAACCTCTGTAAATACCAGTAGAAATATCTTCTTTCGCCATACTTACTAATTTTTCAAAATTTCTTTTCACAATTACTGCAGCAAATTCTCTTGTACGTTCAGCAGGTATATTAATATCTCTTTGTCTGTTAATGTAATCAATTACCTCTTGTATTTTACTTTTTTCTTCCACTGTTTCAACGACTTTTTTAGCTGTTTCCTCCACCTGTGCTTCTTGCTGTTCTTTTAGCTGCCTAACAAACCATTTTATTGTACTTTTTTTAGTTCTTCTGGAGATAATGCTGATATTTGTGGGTGCTTACCAAGTACTTTTTCAGTAATTGGCTTAAAAATTTTGGTGGTTTCTTCCTCTACAGCACGTTGTCCTAGACGTGCCTCTTCCACTTTTTTCTTAAAAGCAGCTCGAGTTTAATGAACTTCTGCAGTAGTTCAATTTTTTGCTGATGTTTGTCCTTTGTTTATTTTTTAAGCGCTCTACAAAATTCGTCTATAGAAATGTGTCAATACAACAACAATAAAGCATCTTAGCTGGATTACGCGCACGTTTATCAAATAAAAAGAAATTGTATTTGTCTTTGGTTGCTTGATGGTATAATTCAATAAATTTATCTTTTGTTACATCACCGCATTGCTCGTTTGCAATATTTCTCACATCAACCTTATCTAGTCAGGGAAACAGTATAAAACATCCCGTATTTCGCCTAATAAATCTGTCAACGTTATAAAAGCCTTGCGCTAGGTAAATCAAATTACATTTTTGTTACGCGATAATGAAAAATACGAATTAATCTGATACATCTCCTCGTTGTTTAGAGGAATATCGTCAAATACAATTATTTTGTGTTCGGACAAATCAAGTTCGTCAACTGGAATTAATTCCACTGGTTGTTTGATCGTAAATACGTCTTCGACAGCGCCAAGCTTATCACGAATTTTATCGTTGTACTCGCTCAATAATTCGTATTTATCCTGTTGTTAATTGTGTAAATATATACCTTATCGTAGATAAAGTTATCGTTGAGCAAAAGATTTAATAACAGACTTGTTTTACCAGACCCTGTACGACCTACAATAAGATAATGACAATCTGGAAGTTCGTTATTATGTTTATGCTTGATGAGTCGTTCGGTATCAAAATTTAATACTGACGATGACTTTGCCATTATTGGTATATAATTTTCTGTTATATATTTTATATAATATGAGTTATTATACAAAGTTTGGAACAACACTTACAGGATCTGTTTCCACTCACGAACCAATAATAACAAATACGTCATCATTAGTAAAAAAAAAAAAAACAAACAGCGGCGACACAATGACAGATGATTTATTGATGTCAAATCAGCGAGTACTTGGCTTAGAAGTAGACTATCCGCAACCAAAGGTCGATCTTACTAAAGCGGTAAGTTATTCACAACTAAAAAAGATCGATAATAACAAACTATCATTGACGAGAGGAATTTTAAGCGGTAAGTTGAATATGTCAGGGAAAAAAATCATAAATTTAGAAACCGCATTTCCACCGGCAACCTTAATTCAAACCCAAGCGATAAGTTATTTGATAAAACCGGTGGAACGGTTACAGGCAATATTAATATGTCCAGTAAAAAATTATTGGGTTCGAAACCGTATATCCACCAGCAAATGTTGATAGTACACAAGCGGTGAGTTATGCGCAACTAAAATCTGTTGATGATAACAAGCGTAATAAGACTGGCGATACAATGACAGGTAACCTTGTAATGAGCAAAGAACTCAAAAATAACTGGATTATCAATAACATCACCACCAACTGATTATACTGATGTTATTAGTTATGCTCAGTTAAAAGGAGCACTCACCTCGCATTTAAGACAATTCGGTGGACCAATGTCAGGTAACATAAATATGAGAAATAACAAAATAACAACAACATATGTTCCAGTTAACCCTAATGATTTAACAAATAAGGCGTACATTGATAGTATATCTAGTGGTGTAAAACGAACCAAAAACAATGTTGGGTATATTCCAACACTTTTTAAGGCAACTGATAGCCGATTTGGGTTTGAGGTAAGCGCATCATCATATTATCCTGAAAATTATCCTCATTACGCTTTCTCTGATAGACAAGAATGGACTACTAACTGAGAAGTTGAAAACGTTTAGATTAAAATTAAATTATCCCATTTCAGTTGCTATTCGGCAATTTCATTTACGCGGTCGATTAAACTCTAGTGTTGGTCGAATTTATAATTGGCGATTGGAAGGATCAAACGATGATATCGACTGGGCAATATTGTACAATGCAGAAAACACGTATATTTAAACAACACAATACTTTACAATTCCAACTGAAAACACCGTTAACAAGTATGTTGTCGAAGCTGAAAATCCATTTCCAGGATTGACAGTATTTCAAGTATACACACTCGATGATCAAATTTAATCTAACATTGTAAAATAATGTCTGAACCAGCAATTATAACCGTTGCAAGAGAATTTTACAATAATATTTTTAAACCCAACATATATCTTGTTACATCAGACATTGGCATTAAATCACAAGCTATTAATAAAATCAATAATATGAAAAATATTAGGCTTAATTTGATGAACAATCCAGAAAGTCAATTATCAGAAAGCGAAAATAATTTTGGTCGTGTTATGCATATGCGAGGACCACAACTAATAGAAGAAATAGAAAACTTTGAAATAATAAACAAATACTGTCATCCTGATGATTGTCTAGAAGAACAAAAACAAACTGAAACTCTTCTAAAAAAATATTGCTCGAGCTCAGCAAGGAAAATATGGATACAATAATTCAATCAGATCTAATAAAAGCACGAGCTTATAGTGAAAGAGCGCAGGAAGAAAAACGAATAAACGATAATCATGATCGTCTGAACAAACTAGCCGAATCTAAAATATTAAAATTTAAAAAGAAACAAAACGTTACGGGATAGTTTTTCAAAACGAGAAATTTTTAATCATCTCGGTATGTACTGCCATGACAAGGAAACCCTAGTTAAAATTGCTAGTACAGCGGATACAACGTTAATTATTAAAGTGTACTCGAATGCAATTCTACCAATGATACGTAGAGGATTAAATATGATCCAGTTATTGTTAATAACTCTCTAGAGATAATAAAAAATCTTAACAAGGAAATCGATAATTTCAGTGATGTTGAGCGAGAAATGTTTTTTTGAAGAAGTCAAATCAGAAAGGTTGGAAGCAAGATTGATTCTTACTACGACATCAGTGATGAAGATGATTTTCCATTTCCATTGCTCCAACGCTCTAGACAATTGTCATTATGAAATTATTACAATGAGGTTGAGAAAATACTCACGAAACCATATGAAAATTTAATGTTAAAAGTAGCTTCTGTTATTAGTTTTCTCAGAATTGACAGAGGCATACTTCGAAGAGTAATGATAACAAATTTCATAGTCGCATAAGCAATTATCAAACAACATCTTGTCCTCAAATATTTTACGTTGGATCAAATAAGCTTGATACTAGGGTTTATTGATGAAACAGAATGAGAATACGGTGATTTGCTAATAAAACAGATTTATATGATTATGCGTTAAAAAATAAAAATAAAAAATAAAAAAATAAAAAAAAAAAATTTGATTCTTACAGTCGGTTAAAGAAAAATGAAATATTGACAGATAAAAGATATAATAATACTTCGTCAGATGTTTATGACAAGTACAGAAATTTTATAGGTGATCCTAACAATAATAAGTTTCGTGAGTTTCTTGATTCGACTGTTGGTGCTAGAACTTTTTATATTGTATAAAAAATTGTAGACAAATATTGTATAATGAAAAAACAAATCATCGATTTCAATCATATTTCAAAGGAAATTCCCAAACAGGATGTTGACGCTCTAATGCAATATTACAGATATTATCATAAAAACTTTGGTGCGTAAAACGGTGTTACAAATACTATAGCAAAATACTTCGGATAATATCATATTTACTGTTGTTAATGACCAGCTCAGGTATAATCTCAAGTGGCGCTTCATTAAATCTGTTTTTGTTAATAATATCAGGTGTTGGTGTTTCTCTCGCAACAGCATGTAAAAAAATTGAACCTCGACTTGAGACCAAAAAAAAAAAAAAAGCCAGCAAAACAGCAAATACGCGAGATTGGAATTATTGACAGTATGCTAACAGATATTCTACCAATGAGAGCTAACAAGTATGAAAATACTTATCCAAAAAAGTATGGTGATGATAGGGTATGAAATTTTGTCTAAACTTTAGAAATAAAATAATCTCAAACAATGCCTTTAATCCTCCCTAATCAATGATAGAAGCCAATTTTATGTAATAATAATACAATAATCAATGAAATAAACTTGAGCCAGAAACCTTGTCATCATTTTGAGAAAAAAATTGTTGGCCGGGGTGGGTGGGTCCCTGGGGTGGGAATTTGTATTTGTTTGGAGGTGGGTGGGACCTAAAATGGGGTCTTTGAGTCAGGATCCTTGTTTTACCTTACTACTGATGCAACTCATGTAATCAAGATTTAATCAGAATTTCATCCAAGTGTAATCTCTATCTGCTTTTATATATATATATATATATATATATATATATATATATATATATATATATATATATATATATATATATATATATATATGCCCCCTTGAATAGTTTTATCACGTTCTCGCCGTTTTATTTTTAACTAGTATGGAGACGCCCTGGAGACTGTTGCATAATAGATAAAACAAGCATTTCTCTATCGAGCCGTTGTGACTTCAGTATGAAGTCCGCTATCAAATAAAACCACCATTGTTCCAAATTGTTCAGGCCGACGAGGTAAAGTATTCACTAGTTTTGTGACGATCACTGCTTCAAATTGCAAAACCGTTTTCACCCAGATTCTACAGCACACCTCGTGTCTCGATATAAATTAAAAATTACCATTAAAAAAATCGGATAAGCAACCCGTATTAATTATCACATTTAATGTATCAATGACACAGAAATGGCTGCACATTTTACAGCCTATAGGCTGATAAATCAGCCCCTAGCCCGTGATGCTATTTATTAGCGGTTTACGGGTTGACATCATCTATTCATTAAAACCTGCAAAAGTCTGCACCTAATTTTGGCTGCACACATCGGTGTACATTTTGTACACTTACCGGTATTTCTCGGGGCTGTTGAACTATCGCCGGCTGAAGGGTTCTTCTGGTGACATGTTCATTATATTTTCAGATCAAATCTTATGTTTGGTGACTTGTAAATCCACATGTAACAGCACAACCCTCTGTCCTGTGACCATTTGATTTTCTCGCTACATTTGGCTGTTACCAATTACCGGTATGTGTCTAAAGTGAACGCAGGTTTGTTCCGGTGTTACGTATATGTAATTTAATTACTTGTGTATTAGTTTTAAATTTCTTTAGCACACTTGTAACCAATTTCCAGAAACTGGGGTTATATAAAAGGGAGTGGAGGGCGGGTAATGCTCATGACGCAGGAAGATTATATCTTACTTACACAGTTTGGTCGTTAAGTATCACCTTTAATGAGATTTGACAAGGACCCTTCTTGACATGCTATCTCTAGAGGATAGTGTAGTCACGAAAGACGTCCTGAGGAATTTCGTTGAGCCGATTTCGAGAAATCCACAAAAAATTTCCTGACGAATTTCGTCGAGAGGAAACAGCGAAATAAGGGATGCCGTATGCGTACCTGGTATTAACCCCCTCCCCCCGAAAAAACCCAACAAAAACCACAACAAGCACGCGAATATTAATAGAGTGTATCGATAGTTTGTACTAACTGAACACCTGCTAAGAGGACTTTGATTTCAATGTCTCTTGCATAGTATCTAACTAGGTACACGTTCTAACAGTAGAAAAAGTTTTTTAAACCATTCGTCGAGGCAATTAGGAGAAATCTACGGCAAGATGGAGGTCGAGTAAGACACATGCCGTAACAACATTATGTTTTATACAGTTTTGACATGGATTCTTCTTTGATATTTTATCTCTAGGGGATAGAGTCAACTCTCGAAGGAAGTCCTAACGATTTTCATTGATAGCAAACCGAGATATAAGGTGCGTCCGATGGGTACCGGGTATGAAAAACACGCAAAAATTAATAAACTGAATCAAGAGTTTGTACTAATTGAACCTCTAATTAGATTATTTTGATTTCAACGCCTGTTGGACATTTCCTGGTTAGGCACCCGTGCTAAAAGTACATAAAAATGTTTTTAAATAAATACGTCGAGTCGATTTCGAGAAAGTCGTGGCCACATAAAGGTGGTCGGGTACAATACATTCCGTACGAAAATATTATTTTACGTACATATTTGGGCCACTGAGTCCCTTCCTTATAGAGTTTGACATAGACCCTTCTTTGACAATTTATCTATACGGGGATTGAGTCCATCCACGAAAGAAGTCATGACGAATTTCGTCAAGAAGAAACAGGGAAATAAGGGACGCCAGATGGGTACCGGGTATGAAAAACACGCAAATGTTAATAGATCGTATCAATAATTTGTATTAATTAACCCCTTACTTAAAGGATTCTGATTTCAACGCCTCTCATACAGTATCGAAACAGGGCCCCATTCTAACAGCAGGAAAAGTCTGAAGAAAATTCGCCAATTCGATTTCGAGAAATTTGCTGCTAGAGAAAGGAGGTCGAGTATAACATACCGTTGTACAGTTGGGCCATTACGTCCCCTCTGTAGAGTTTTGATATGGACCCTTCTTTAATATTTTATTTCTAGGGGATAGAGTGCATCCACAAATAAAGTCCTCACGAATTTCGTCGTGTGGTAAGAGCGGAATAAGAGGTGTCCGACGCGTACCGGGTGTGAAAAACTCTCAAATATTCACAGATTGTATCAATAGTTTGTACTAATGGAACCTCCACTTAGAGGATTTTGATTTAAACGCCTCTTGGATATTATCTAGCTAGGAACCCGTTCTAACAGCAGGAAAATACAGAGAAAAAAAACTGGTCGAGCTAAATTTGAGAAATTCGCGACTAGATAATGGAGATCGAGTACAACACATGCCCTAAGATTATATCTTACGTTACATTTGGAACACTACGTCACCTTTTGATTGAGTTTTGACATAGACACTTCTTTGATATTTTATATCTCGGGGATAGAGACCATCCACAAAGGAAGTCCTGATGAATTTCGTCGAAAGGAAACAGCGAAACAAGGAGTGCCCTATGGATACCGGATATGAAAAACACGCAAATGTTAATAGATTGTATCACTATTTTGTACTGATTGTATTCCAACTTAGAGGATTTCGATTTGAACGTTTCTTGGACAGTATCTAAATAGGGACCCGTTCTTACTGTAGAAAAGGTGTAAATAAACTTCTTCGAGCCAATTTCGAAAAATTTCCAATTGGAGAAAAATGGTCGAGTAAAACACATGCCGTCAGAAGACGACAACATACCTAATCAGTTGGGCCATTACGGCCCATCTTAAGAGTTTTGACATGGACCAGTCTTTGATGTTTTATCTCTAGGGGACAGATCCATCCACGATGGAGGTCCTGACGAATTTCCTCAAGAGGAAACGACCAAATAAGGGATGTCTGATGGGTATCGGTTATGAAAACCAGACAAATGTTAATCGATTGTATAACTAGTTTGTACTGATTGTTCTCCAACTTAGAGGATTTTTATTTCAACGTCTCTCAGACATTATCTAATTAGGGACCCGTTCTAAGAGTAATTAAGGTTTGAAGAAAGTTCATAGAGCCAATTTCGAGAAACTAGCGGCTAGATAAAGGAAGTCGAGCAGAACACATGCTATAAGATTATATCTTACGTTTACATTTGGGACATTATGTAACCTTTACACTGAATGTTGATATGGAACTTTCTTTGATATTTTACTTCTAGGGCATAGCGACCACCAACGACGGAAGTCCTGATGTATTTCGTTGAGAGGAAACAGCGCAATAAGGGTGCCCTATATGTCCCGTGTATGAAATACACGCAAATATTAATAGATTGTATAACTAGTTTGTACTGATTATGCTCCAGCTTAGAGGAGTTTGATTTCAACGTCTCTTGGACAGTATTTAATTAACGACCCGTTCTAACAGTTGAAAAGTTTAGAAGAAAATTCGCCAAGCCGATTTAGAGAAATTTGCGGCTAGATAAAAGAAGTCGAGCAGAACACATGCCTTAAGATTATATCTTACGTTTGCTATTGGGCCATTATGTCACCTCTTTGTACTGTTTTGACATGGACACTTCTTTGATATTCTATCTGTAAGGGAAAGAGACCACCTACGAAGGATATCTTGACGAATTTCGTCGAGAGGAAACAGCGAAATAAATGGTGCCTTATGTGCCCCGAGTGTGAAAAACACGCAAACATTAATAGATGGTATCTATACTTTTTACTAATTGTACTCCAACTTAGAGGACTTTGATTTCAACTGCTCTGGGACAGCGTCTAATTAGTGATCCGTTCTAATAGTAGTAAAAATAAGAAGAAATTTCGTCGAGCCAATTTCGAGAAACTCGCGACTAGATGAAGGAGGTCGAGTACAATGCATGCCGTAAGAAGATGATATCTGACGTATTCAGTTGGGGTATTACTTCCTCTCTTATGAGCTTTGATATGGGCCGTTTCTTTGATATGTTATCTCTAGGGGAAAGAGTCCATCCACGATGGAAGTCCTGACGAATTTCGTCCAGAGGAAACATGGAAATAAGGGGCGTCCTATGGGTACTGGGTATGAAAAAAAACATAAAATCTTTATAGATTTGTATCAATAGTTTATACTAATTAAATTTCTAGTTAGAGGATTTTGATTTCAACGCCTCTTTGACATTAACTAGTTAGGGAGCCGTTCTTACAGTACGAAAGAATTGAAGAAAATTCGTCGAGCCCACTTCGAGAAATTCGCGGCTAGATGAAGGAGGTCGGGAACAACACATACCGTAAGACGATTGTATCTGATGAACACAGTTATGCCATTACGTCCCCTCTTTAGAGTTCTGACATGGACCCTCCTATAATATTCTATCTATAGGGGATAGAGCACATCTACGAAGGAAGTCCTGACAAATTTAGTCGAGAGGAGTCTACGATATAAGGTGGAGTAGGTTATACGAGCCGGGTATGAAAAAACGCAAATGTTAATTGATTGTATCAATAGTCTAATAATTGTACTCCAATTTAGAGGATTTTGATTTCAATGTCTCTTGTATAGTATCTAAATCGGGACCCGGTCTAACAGTATGAAATGTTCGAAGAAAAGTCTTCGAGCCGATTTCGAGATTTCGTGGCTAGAGACAGGAGTTTGAGTGATACTTTGTCTCTCGAGTGAAAAATCCACCAAAGAAGAAAGTCCTGACGAATTTCGTCGACAAGAATCAGCGATATAAGGGGCGCCCAATGAGTGTCGAGTATGTACAACACGAACATGTTAATAGATTGTTTCAATAATTTGTACTAATTGTACTCCTACTTAGAGGATTTTGATTTCAGCGTCTCTTGGACAGCATCTAAATAGGTACCCGTCCCAGCAAAATGAAAACTTTCATAAAGATTCCTTGAGCCGATTTCGAGATATCAGCGGTTAGGTGACAGAGGTCTGGTTCAATACATGCCGTAAGAAGATTATACCTTACGTTTACATTTTGGCCAATGCGTCCACCCATTCTAGAGCTCTGACATAGAACGTTCGTTGATATTGTATCTCTAGTGTATATATTCCACCCACGAAGGAAGACCAGTCCAACTTTGTGGACAGTAATCAACGAAATAAGGGGCGCGCTATGGGTACAAGGTATGAAAAAACAAACAAATGTTAATAGATTGTATCAATAGGTTGCACCAATTGTACTTCTACATAGCGGATTTTGATTTCAACGTCTCATGGACATTACAAAAGTAGTAATCTGTTCTAACAGTAGGAAACATTAAAAGAAACTTGTCCAGCCTATTTCTAGAAAATCGCGGCTAGATAAAACAATTAGAGTTCTACACATGCTGTAAGATTATATCTTACGTTTCCATTTGAGCCATTACGTCTCCTCTTTATTCAGTTTTTACATGGACCTTTCTTTGATATTTTAACCCTAGGGAATAAAGTCCACTAACGCAGGACGTCCTGACATTTCGCCGAGAGAAAACAACGAAATAAGGGCCCACTATGGGTGTCGGGTATGAACAATACGAAAATGTTAATAGATCAATCATTTGTACTAACTGTACTCCTGATCACAAGACTGATTTCGACGTCTCTTGGACAGTGTCTAATGAGGGACTCGTCCTAGCAATAGGACCCACGATTGATGTCCTAACGAATTTCTTCGAGAGGAATCAGTGAAATAAGTGGCCCTTTTTCGGTACCAGATATTAAAAACACACCTTCAGCATAGATTATCTCAATATTTTGTACTAATTGTACCCCTACTTAGAGGATTTTGATTTCGGCGTCTCTTGGACAGTATCTAGGTGGGGCCCGTTTTAACAAAAGAAAACTGTTAAGGAGAATTTTCGACCCGATTTCCATGAATCCGGAGCTTAATACACGGTCGTTATAACGTTGACCACTAGGAGATTGCCTCTTCTCTCCTTATCTGGATCCTACGGTTCTCGCCTAAATGACCTCGTGATCGATCTTTCTCTTGAAAGATTGTATATATGGATATGTTTGACTCCTACAAGATGTATTGACAGCATTAATCGAGAAAAAAAGAATTAATAGGAAAGTCGTTATGGATACCCGCAGTATTGAAGCGTTACAGCCCTTTAGCAGATTTTAGTAAACCTTTGCGAAGCAGGTGTCGCATTAAATCGTATATATACACATGACCCCTTGAATACCCCTATAAAGAGTTTTACATTGGCCCTTCTTGAGATTTTATGTCTGGGAATATGTTGAAACTACGCAATAAATCTTGACAAAGTGAGAGGAATCAGTGAAGGGGGGGGGGGCAAGTTCTGGGTATCGGATATAAAAAAACACGTTCAGTGGCTATCGATTGTATCAATATTTTGTGCCTACAGATACTGTACTTCGAGAAGGTTGATTTCAGCGCCTCTTGGAGAATGTCTGTCTATGGATTCGTTCCATCACTGGATAGATTTATTGAAAATTTGTTGGGCCGATTTTTAGAGATATGGAGCTCAATATATGTTATGTATAACAAAGAACACAAAGAGATCACATATTCAGTGCTTCGCTTGCGGTGGAGAACTAAAGACGGTTTTTCAAGCTCCCACCGCAAAAAAAAGATTTGATGTCCACCCATGGTACATACATGCATGTGATGCCCTACAAAAAGACATTTGGAAGTCCTCGTCATCTAACAATTGGAGAAACTCCCAGCCTGGAAGATTGGCCGGGGTGACAGGCTGCGGTCCAGCTCTAGAGTCCAATAATGCTGAGGGCCACCCTGGACATGCGCATATGGGTGGCCTACAAAGCAATTGTCCTTGCCGTCTTCGATCGCAAAGAAGTCGGTATCTGTTTCGATTCCCCTGTTTGCTCGTCTATTGTTGCAAGGGCGGCGGCGACCGCGGCGCAGTCATCTATTTTCAAGGCCGCCACTAGGCGCCTTAGCTAGGCTCGCCCTAAAGTTCATCAACTGCTGTGTTGGAGGCATGGGCGCCCTCAGGATTTTTTGCAGGGGAGGTCAGGACTTTGTGCGGGGGGGGTGTCAGGATTTTCAGGGGGGTCAGTCAGTCACGGCCGGGAGAGTTAGTATAAGAAGCAGTCTGAAACTAAAGCTAATATTTATTAAGCGTTTTAAACAGAATCTTGTGACATATTTTGAGCTTCATTTGCATGATTAAACTTGTCGGAATATATATATATATATATATATATATATATATATATATATATATATATATATATATATAGTAAGATTTCCAGGAGGGTCACGTGACCCCCCTTGACCCATGCTGCGGGCGCCCATGGTTGGAGACAAAGGCCTGGGGAGACGGCGAGCACCATCTCCAACTTTAACCGGCTCCGGCTCGCCAACCGAAAACACTTCTCCGGCGTCTGCATCCGCGACGAGCTGACGCGACTGCCATGGCAAGGTGTACAAAGGTCGGCATTGTCAACCTCGGCAACTCCCAAAACTGCGTGACCCATTCGATGATTTTGGCTCGTGGGGATGGTCGCCTGCCTCCACCTTGCCCGCGACGTCGGCTACTACTGTCAGTTCAGAAAATGTCTGACGGGCCGACTGCGATGCTAATTGCGCTCGACAACGACGCTTGGTGTGCTGATGTAGATGGCGTTCTTTCTACGCAGCTGTTAAATGAAACAGATCGGATCATGGCTTCAGACGCTCGCAGAGATACAGACGACACCCTCCTAAGCGCTCTGGCGAACCTCGCCCAGTACGTGAGAAATCTTGAGCTATTGAATTGCACAAACCTTTACGACGCCATAGACATGAATGACCTTACTGTGTTCACCGAGACCGCCAGTAGACCAAAATTCTCTGACATAGATTTTCTTCACTCTTACTGAGGTCTGACGTAGTGGTTTTGTCAATACTGTATAAAGAGTAGAAGAACCGGCCCAAATGTAAACATAAGATATAATCGTACGCGATGTTTTCTGCTCCAGTTCCTTTATTTAGTCGCGAGTTTCACAAAATCGGCTCGACGAATTTTCTTTAAACTTTTTCTGCTGTTAGAAAGGGGCCTTATTTCGATACTGTATAAGAGGCATTGAAATCAAAATTTTCTAAATAAGGGTTCCATGAGAACAAACTATTGATACAGTTGATTAATATTCGCGTGTTTTTCATAGCCAGTACCCCTAAGGCGCCTCTGATTTCGCGGTTTCGTCTTCACGAAATTCGGCAGGACTTCCTTCGCAGGTGGACTCTATCTCCTAGATATAAAATATCATGAGGGGTTTATGTATAAAGAGTGTACGGGATGGCCCAAATGTAAACGTACGATATAATCTTACGACATGTGTTCTGCTCGACTTGCTTTATTTAGTCACGAGTTTCTCAAAATAGGCTCGACGAATTTTCTTTAAACTTTTTCTGCTGTTAGAAAGGGGCCTTATTTCGATACTGTATAGGAGACATTGAAATCAAAACCCTCTAAGTAAGGGTTCCAAGAGAACAAACTATTGATACAGTTGATTAATATTTGTGTGTTTTTCATAGCCGGTTCCCCTAAGGCGCCCCTTATTTCGCTGTTTCGTCTCCACGAAGTTCGGCAGGACTTCCTTCGTAGGTGGACTCTATCTCCTAAAAATAAGATATCAATGAAAGGTTCATGTATAAAGAGTGGACGGGATGGCCCAAATGTAAACGTACATGGTTTCTCCTTATTACATTTCCTTAACGTACCGGTAGTATTTCACGCCTTGAAAATATACAATTCAAACACCACGTACTCGGCACTATTTTACCTCGCTACCGCAGGCCAGTCAATTCATTCTTTAAAGCCTCATTTTGCCTGTAACCTTGAACCATATCTACCATCATAGGAACAATACAAGCCGTCTCCAGGCAACGGAACCGTCTTCTCAATTACTTTATTGTACAATTAACCAGTCACCCATCACAAATACTGCACATGGACTCACAATCTTTCGATACAGTTAGGTTTTAATAGGGACTACTCAGCTCCAGGGACACTTATTGGACTCTGACCTGAACTCACTATAAAATTAACCATGTCATCCTGGAATCTCAACAAAACTGCAATCTGTGACGTATGCCCCTAGCAATTGGCTAATTAGTCGTGTGTTGTGTTCTATTAACTTTATCTAGCCAAGAATTTCTAGAAATTGGCTCGACGTTTTTTCTTCCATTTTATCCTACTGTTATTTAGATAATATATTTCAGCCAGATAAATAATGAATTCTACATGATCTTTCGTTAGAAATGAACGTAAAAATTATATTTCGATACGTGTGATTTTCAATACCATTTATATATTTATTTCTGAGTACTCGACTTTCGCAAAGTACATAAATAACATATCTTTGAAAACTAGATTAAATGTTCAGTGTATATTTACTGTATTCGACGGTCAGTGAGCTTTGCATCCATACTAGGTATGGTACAGAATCTGGATAGAAAATAGACACGTTTGTAGGTAGGTCATTAGGTGGCGGAAGTGATAATTAAAGATAGATAGATAGATAGATAGATAGATAGATCAACGGATAGATAGAGTGAAGGGGTGGACAGAGTTCGTTTAAATGTTTCCAATTTTGACTTGGTTAGCAGGAGGAAGGAAGCTAATATTATAGTCATTAGATTTTTTATAAGTATTTTTTAACTAAAGTTTTCATTCCATTTTTGGTCCTTGATGATATTGGTCTTTACACTATATCGATTACAAAATATATGTCATTACTGACTCTGTGAATTTTGTTTAATCGTCATTATATGTAACGTCGATCACCATGTAAACGTATACATAAAAGATGGATTCATTTTGACTCTTGACAATACATGTATTGGATAATCTTAAAAGAGTAAATAGAGCTAGTTGCCGACTTTCTTTCCCTCATTTAATATTAAAACTCCCTCCACTCAACACCATCCCAACCCACTGGATCGTTACCAGGGTTATAGTAAGGTTCAAATGCATATGAAAGCACCGACTTAAACATTGATGGGTGGGTAGGCCCAGAAGTATACACCAAAGAAAACAAGAATTTCAGGAGACCATTTGATGAGTTATGAAGCATTTTGGTGCAATTCTTTTCAACATCAGAGGAAGCAATGTTCTGCTAATTGTTTTTTTAATTACCTTTCCACATTGCTAGCTGTATGACTAGTAATATACTGAAATAATTTAACAACTCAGATGCAGTGTCTTGTATAATCAAGTTCTTAAGTGTTATGAAAATTAACTCTTGTTTTCATGTTCGACAATTTGATAAGCTGTCATTTTGAAATTGCTGTATGAGAACGTCGTTCTTTTGATAGCCTCAGCAAGATCACAGTCAAGCAGCTCGTAGGAAAAATTGACAATATTTTTCAAAATATGTTCATTAATAACAAGCGCAATTACAAAATCAAGCCATTCAAATGCATTCAAATGCAGTCAAATGCATCTCAGCTTTGGCAGCTCCAGGAAACCTTAAGTTCCAAGAGTGTGACGAAGAATAAAGATTTTAAAATTGACGATTCATCTGTTAGACTGCTCTATCTTCCTTCGCAAAAGTCACGCAGGTGCAGTTTCATCTTCTCTTTTGTGAGATCCCTTACGAGTTTCAATAAAGATTTTCTGGTGGCAGCAGCTCGATACTGGATAGCCCTGTAATTTTAATTATTTTTGGTATTGTGTTTATATACCTAAAGTCGGGCTATTCGATAAGGCAACTGGAGGGCAAATACGTGCCCGCAATTGAAGTTCTATAATAGCAAAATATGAGCAAATAAATGTCTTTTCTTTTATAACAGGAATATGTTCATTTTTATTTTTGTTTCCGTTTAAGGTGAGCAGATATCGCCCTTTATGAGTCAATGCTCTTGTATTGTTACCGGTAAGATACAATCTGAAGAGGAGTGGAATAGGTTTTAATGGAGGGCGATTAGATCTTCCTATAAATCAGCCACGCCTTTAACAGACACGGCCCAATTCAACTCTAGTTTTTTTGCCAGAAAAGACATGATTAGAAATTAATAATTTCAATGAGCTAATTGCAAGCATACCAACCAGTTCCTTCTAATTCAGGAGTTATGAAGTGATAGTTTAGTGTGTCTGCTTGACAAAGAAAGAACCTTACAAAAACTTTGAAACTTACTCCCGTCTCCGGCTTTGTGTTCACCAAGAGAAAACTTGATATCGTTTCTATTGACTTTCCAAACTGGAGCTGTGACAAAATCTCCGCATCTTTTGAGCACACCCTTAAAGAGTAATCTTTAGCAAGAAAATTTAGTTAGACAATTATAGTAATCTTACATCGAAACAGGAAAATGACTGAAGAGTGATTCGTTATAATATATCGTCTGGCTACGAATGAGACCCACTGAATACCTGAATTTTCGTGTTTAGTGACCATTAAGAAGGGACAAATACTGAACACGGGTCTGATATGATCTAAACAGTATATCAAGAATATCAGACATCATCATCGCAGAGAAAAAAATAAGCACAACCATGGATCTTTCTTCAAGAGTAAGTTTTGTCGAGAGCTCCAGAGAAGTTAAGGATAAGAAAGAGAAGCCAAGCTCACAAATGACCAGGAACCTGGTACAAGAGAAACAATTTAAGAGATTATATGGGCAAATACTTGACTATATGACTGTTGTAAGCATTGTGCAATCATCAACAATTGGAATGAAATAGAGAAGGGGTGGCGCATGGCTGCATGCTTAAGGAAGGATGATATCCAAGTCCTGACAGATGTTCAAGTAAAGCCTGGTCAAACCTGGTCAAGACGAGTTTGAGATCTTAAAAGCTTCTTTGGAAGCTACCTTTGGGCCTCGCAACCAAGACGAATATTGCAAGGCGTAGCTTCGAAGCCGTTTCATAAGAAGAAGAGAAACGCTTCCCAAACTAAGGCAAACCATAAATGTAAAAACTTATTCGCTGAAATATCATGTTTGGCCATTTAAGATTATACTCTCAAACGACTGTTTCTTATGAGCCGTTCAGGATGAAGACCAGAGATCTGAGAGCTGGCGCCATCTCCCAAACAACTTGCATCAATCAATCAAAATCGGGGCCGAATGGGAGGAATTCATGCGTTCTGGTGGAAAGCAAAACCAGTAAGTTTAGGTTTTATGAGCCAATAAGAGTCCAAAACCATTCATGAAGAAAACAATTTCGACAATAAAAGTGTAATTAAGCATCTCAACGCGATAGTAGAGCTATTATTTGAGCAAAATAAAACATTTGGGCGAGGCACATAAAGAAAAAGAAGACCAGCGGTGACAAACGCAAAACTTGCATCATGATACGAAATTCCAGTTCGCTAAATTGTAATGATCAGGGCCATTGCCAATATAAGCGCACCAAGCCTTTTAACAAAGATAATGGTTGACGGAAGAAGAGCAGTCAATGTAAAGGAGACCCTAATATTACAAATAAAACAAAGCATATATAAAAGGTCTCAATGGATTTTGATTTAATAGTGAATTTATAAAACTAGTTGAATAATGAACAGCTTTTGCTCACCTAGGCTCGCTAAAGCTGGACATTATTCAACGAGTTTTATAAATTTCATATTAAATCATTACCCATATGATACTTTGCTTATCACATAGTTTTTATTTCGATGGAAATAGTTTAGAGATAAAGAGGAAGAAATAATTTCATTCATTCTGACTCAAGCGATGCACCGTTGATTTGTTGGATGTTAAAAATAGTCCCAAACTCAAAGTCGAAGCTTTTGTGCGGTTTTCTAACCATTAAGAGTTAAAAGCAGATTTTCTTTTACAAATTATTATTCAAAGAGCATTATCCTTCTAAAAACAGGTGGTGGCAGACATAACTCTACTCTCGTGGATGCAAGCTCTTGAGGTGCACGTCTTGTTGTCGTATTTGTTCAACTTCTTAAATTGAAGGTCAGGGTCTGGAGCTTTCAATCTAGGACGTCGCTGTTATGTTGGCAATTCCTCTTGTTGTGGTTCCGAGGGTATTATTGGTCGAGGTACTAACCATGTCATGCATTCCCTCCGTAAAAATTTACCTTCTTCAGCTCCTCCACCAATAATTCCGATGCAATTAAGCAAACGACAATCACGGAAGGCCCGCGCTCCAATCATAAAATTATTTCACTACCGTTGGAACAACTCGGAAACAAGTCTGTTCGATATCTGCATGCACCTGGAGAGTCAGAAGGTGGACAACGTCATGCTACTGACAAGGTATTTACAATCTCCAAGACAAGCAAGCACGTTTCAGTTCGGGTCCGTCATCGGATGGACTTCATTTACAGGAGGTTATTCCTCCCAGCCGAAAGTTTGCGCAAGAGCAATTGCAAGTCCCTCCAGCGAATATGGAACTACCACCAATATATTTTTGATGCACTAGTACATCATAAGTGCATAATGACCAAACGCTTAAGTAGTGATTCCGTCGGAAGTATCCATCATTTAGTATCAAGCGGTAACAAACACCTTGGTACATTGGTTATTCGCCCATGCGATGTTTCCTACA
>JAECUM010035859.1:0-54977 GCA_016617855.1 Megalonaias nervosa
GCTCAGAGGAAGTCCAAATGAATCATTATAATTGTTGCCGTAGACTGCTACCCAGTGTGTGCTGGATCCGTAGCTGAAATTTTGTATATTTACTACACACGAACCACATGCTGCGACACGACGTAGTTCATCTTTACAATAAATTCCACGAAATCCGAAAACGTCATCCAATTTTTCGATTATATCAAAGTTACTTAGCGCGGCCGTGTCCCTGGCAATGTTAGTTCTCGGCCAATCCCCATTAGATTTGACAATAGATTTCCCGCTACTCCCGCCAGCAACTGTCCTATAAATCCTCCTTTGTTTATTTCCTGAGACCGCGTCTTGTTTTTTGTCTTTTTAGTTGTCTTTTTAGTTGTTGGTTTTCTTTCTGCTGCTGTCTCTTTTTGTCGATGCGTTGCATTGGGCATATTATTATTTATCTTTAGACAATGTTCTTTATACCACCTCCACGGACGATTTCATCGCCGTGGGAGACAGCCTTTCTCGTTGCGCCAGATACTGCGTCGGACGCTGCTGATAATCCTAATGTACCAAGTACTGCAAAAGTTTAGGTATTAGTGTTTTTTGCCATAACAGACAATGCCGGCCCAAAGAAACCACCTTGTTTTAACATCGCATTATTTGTGCAGTACTCAAATTTGCCACAAAAAGTTTGCCGTGATTATACTTATTAATTTGTTGTTTGGTTAACATTAATTTCGTTAAAGTACCCAAAGCACCTGCTTTGTCACCATATTTTATTTTTAATGTTACCCGTCATTGTTTAGTAACAGCTTGTCGAAGATTTTTAACTTGACCATCAGTCAAATATATTTCTTTTACAATATATTTTGTCCTTATATAACGATTACAGATTAAACTTGGTCTGACATTTTACCTCCAACAGAGTCAATTGTAACAAATCTGTCGCTGATCACTAACGCATATGCATACAACACCGCAGCTGGATCTGGAGCTACTCCGAGTGTCCAGGTAATTTCAATATCAGCTGTGGAATCAAGAAGTCGTTCGCTATCTTTACTAACATCAAAATAAAATATCGGATAAAGTGTACGAAATTCCTCTACTGAGATCTGAAATCCATCTCCGACATCTTGATATTTTTGCACTACATCCACAAGGAACATGTACGGCCGAGTAATATTTTTATCAGCGTTATCTGCAAAATTACATTCTATTGCTGGTTCCGGATACTGTTTAGAGTTGAGTCTGGCGTATATTCGTCTAACATCGGCATTATCAAATATTGCATTACTTTGTTACTGGTTACCACGTCGCGCTTGCTGTTGAAAAACAACAAGCAATTGTCTACGTAACTGATCATTTGATGTTGTTGTAACGCGCCATGTGTAGTCGGTGGTATTTTGGACTGCTGTTTGATATATTTTATGTTGTTGAAAATAAATTCTGTTCGTGCGTTTTTCAAGCACATAATTTAATTCTGTCATTTTAATAATTGATGGCGTTATTCGTGGCATCCACAGCGCAAGTTTGTTTATAACAAATTGTACATCAACTACGCCAGATCGAAATAGGCAGTCGCCATGTTCTGCCCGATCTAAAATTTGTGTATGGTTAACTCCACGAAAATTTTTATTGTAATCGCAGCAAAATCCAAATATTGTACTTAACGGTAGCATCATTGTAACCTGATCCTTCCGCAAGTGCCTTTCTTTTTGCATAACCCTCATTGTAACGTATATTTCTTACGCTAATTGCCCCGTTAACTAAATTTAACATTGCAGTGCCGTCTGCCTCTGCATCTGGTGGTGTTAGACCAAGATTATTACAAGCTGCTATAAGTGAAACTCTTGTAGCGTCTTCGTTAGCGGCTGCAGCTGGTGGGTCTATATCAAAATTGACAACATTAGCAATAAGAAAATTTCTTACAATTGCAGCATCTGCAGCGGCATCAGCTCCATGTACTATTGATCCTTTTGAAATAAATTCTCCAGATACAGTTCCAGCTCCTGTATCTTTAAACCACATCATATTAGTTGCAGTCGATCTTGAGTAATCATCAGAAAACGAAATAATATTTTAAGATTGTGCTCGCAACTTGTAGGTGACCTGAAATATCTTCTACTGTTTGATTAGCTAGTTGATATCGAGCACTTTTAAATAAACACCAGCCGTTATTTATAAGCGCTCTTTCCGCCCCTGGAGCTAGTTCGGCAGGTGGATTAGCTATTGTCATGATCCTGCCACGAACTTCCAACATTGCTTTGTGAGGCAGTAAAAATACATCCTCGTCTCGTGTGCTAAATGTTCTAGCACCAGCATTATTTGGTTCATTAGAATTTTCGTCGATATATTCAACATACTCAAATTCTGTTACTGTGTTGTCAGTGTCATAAGGTTCTTCTAGATCGAAATAATTTTTAACATACATCATTTATTTATTGGGTTTCATAAAATTTGGCGATGTTGCCTTACATATCAATTTTTGTATAATCTGCTCTCCTCTCGGCGATAAAAGAATTTTTGTTGTTGCTATCATTGCACGTTTAGTTTCCGCTGTTGGGACGATTTCTGATATAACTTGTTTGATTGTTGACACGCCGCTTTGCGGTGCGCCTTTTATTTTATCAGTTTTTTTTTGGTCTTATTCAGCGGCAGTTGCAGCCCTAATTGCAAAGGCTTTTGATACATCAAGTGCAATTGGTGCAACTTTGTTTGCGATTCCCGGAGCATTTTTAATAATTTTAGTAAATATAATTCCGAAAAATCTTCCATTTTTCTCCTATAAACTTTTTTCTCTGTTTCATGTTATATGAAGTATATTGTACAATTTTACGCAATCACTTCGTGATTGCACTTAGGTGCAAATAATAAGTAACAACCTCATTATTCAAATCAAGTTGTCGTCCAGATTGATCTGTCAATTGCATACTTATTTCTGTTATCTGATTTTCATCGTTTAACGGATAATAAATAACATGCCGTGGATTAATTTGCATGAGCGAACCTGGTGGAACGTCTGGAGAAAAACTGTATATTGTTTCTCCTTTACTTCCTCGGGCTGAGTAAGATCCAGGGGCAATGGAGCAAATTAATATTGTATTCACGTCGGTTATATTTACTAGAAAATCACTGTCATACGTAATACTTTGTTTTGTAATTGGTCCATATTGTTTATGAGAAAATCCTATCAAAGACGCAATACTTCCTGCTGATGAAAAATCTATCACCATATTATTTTTTAATATTATCCTAGCTCGTATTATAATGCGGTGTAAGCTCAAAACTGTTAGCAACACCATTTACTTTTGTTATTAGCTCTTTTATTGATTTATTTAGATCAGTGACATTAAAAACTCCTTGTGGAATTTTAAATGTTGCCCATGATGTTTGCAGATAAAATGTAAACTCATCATTGACATCAGTTTTATAATTAGCATTAGAATGCCATGCCGTACAGGAAATTAATCCAATCTCATCCTGTTTTTCAGTATCAAGTTGTATTGGTGGAATATAATTTACTGAAAATTTCCGCTGTCGCTAGCAGTTGTAAATTAAGTCGCCGCGATTAAGTCGCGGTGTAAAATTTCGTATTCGTCAGGTTTTAATAAATTTTCTGATTTCAAATGATCAAGTATGTCAATTATCTCATTATCAATTTCAGCACCAATATTTCCAGCCTCGTTTGGCGATATTAATAGCATTAACCTGCCTATCATTTCGGCTACTGATGTATATATTTTTACTCAATCGTCTTCGACTCCGGTTCCAGTTTTTGATAACCTTTTAGTAAGTTCATCTTGATTATCAACCAACCGACTCAATTCAGTTTGTCTGTCAATAGAATTTTTTTATGTCCTTTGGGACAATCTTATCAGCTTCCTTATCATCTAGATTTTTTACCTCCGTCTTCAGACTATTAGCTTGATAACTGTGCTGTTTATTTTTTATATTACGAACGGCTTTGATATGAAGATCGGCAATAATACCTTGCCGATATTGTTCAATACTGTTGTGGTAGTTTTTATTTTCTAATTTTACATCGTCGAGATGTTTCTTACTTTCTTCTTTTATTATTTCTAACTTACTAATATTTTCTTCGGCGTTGTACTCGGCTTTGCTAATATCTCGTACTCTTACACCTTTAAAATTGTAGTTTTCGTTAAAATTTTCATACTGATAATCTTTTTTTTACCGTTTATATTTTCAAGAGCATTTTTAAAGTTTTGCTCTTCTTGAACATTTAATCCATTGCTCTTTTCTAAAAGCTTCTCTTTTAGCTTCTTCTTCTTTGCGCATCGCCCCCAACTTTTTATCAATTGGATCAAATAGTGTTACTTCTGCTAATCTTCGTTCAAACGCAAGTGGATTATTCAACAATCGATTTAGTTCAGCTCGTCTAGCATTAGGATCAGCAATATGTTTTACAAGGTCTCCAGCCAATCTTATTCTTTCTTCATCAGATCTTATAATTTTTGCAGCAGCAGCTTATTGTTGTTCTTTAACGAATCCAACGAAACCTTTTCCCTGCAATTTTTATTTAAGTTGTTCTTCTGATAACGGTTTAGTTTCAGGTTGTTTTTCAAGTAGAGCCTCAGTAACTGGTTTAAGAGCTGCTTCTGCTATTTCTGCGGAAGCTACTTGTCCACGTCTGGCTTGCTGTACTTTTTGCTTAAATTCTGCCTGAGACTGAGCAAGTTTTTTTTTTTTTTTTTAAATCTTCTATATGTTCTCTATACTTTGTTCATTTATCCATATATCAAAAATGTTTAATAAAACTTACTGCAGATAGCTGTCAATACAACAGCGAAACATTTTTCTCGGATCGTGTGTACGTTTATCAAATAAAAAGAAATTATATTTGTCTTTGGTTGCCTGATGATAAAGTTCGATAAATTTACCTTTGGGTACGTCACCGCATTGCTCGTTTGCAATGTTTCTTACGTCAACATTATCAAGTCCGGGAAATAATATAAAACATCCCGTATTTCGCCTGATAAATCTGTTAACATTATAAAACCCTTGGGCTAAATAAATAGAAATACATTTTATATTACGCGATAATGAAAAATATGATCTTATTTTATTCATCTCCGTATTGTTTAGCGGAATATTATCAAAAACAAATATTTTATGTTCGGACGAATCAAGTTGATTAACTGGAACAAGTTCTTCTGGTTGTTTGATAATAAAAATGTATTCACCAGCCTCAAGATCATCACGAAGTTTATCATTATATTCGCTGAGTAACTCGTATTACCTTGTTGCGGATTAATTGTGTAAATATAAACTCTATCATAATTAAAATTATCGCCCAACAATAAATTCATCAATAAGTGTGTTTTCCCTTACCCAGTTCTTCCAACAATAAGATAATGACAATCTGGAAGTTTGTTGTTGTGTTTGTGTTTCACCAACCGCTCAGTATCAAAATTAAATATCGACGAGTTTGCCATTGTTGTTATATAATTTACAAAATAAAATTCTCAGACAACAGATAAATAATGAGCTATTATACAAAATTTGGAACAACATTAGGAGATTCGTCGGCTGTAAGTACAATAACAAACGGTAATGTTGATTTATCAGGTTACTTAAAAACTGGCGACACAATGACAGGAAACCTGTCTATGTCAAATCAACGAGTACTAGTTTTAGAAACATCGTATCCACCAAGAAATGTCGCTAATACACAAGCTGTTAGTTATGCACAACTTAAATCGTCGACGACAACAAACTCGACAAGGCTGGAGGAATTTTAAGCAGTCATTTAGATATGTCAGGAAAAATAAATAATAAATTTGGAGACCAGATATCCACCAGCAAACTTAAATCAAACCCAAGCGGTAAGTTATTTGCAGTTGAATTATGTGGATAATAACAAACTTGATAGAACCGGTGAAACAGTTACAGGTAATATTAACATGTCAGGTTGACGAGTGTTAGGTCTAGAAACTGTGTATCTGCCATCAGATTTAACACAAGCGGTAAGTTATGCGCAACTAAAATCAGCTGACGATAATAACTTAACAAAGCCGGCGACAGGTAACCTGTCCATGTCAAATTCAAAAATAACTGGATTACCAACAACCTCGCCACCAGCTAATGAAACTGATGCTATTAGTTACGTTCAGTTAAGATGAGCTCTGAACCCATATTGGAGACAATCCGGCGGGTAATGACAGGCAACATAAACATGAGAAATAATAAAATAACTACGACATATGTTCCAGTGAATCATAATGATCTAACAAATAAAGCGTATGTTGATAGTATATCTGGTGGTTTAAAACTAACCAAAAACAATGTTGGGTATATTTCAACACTTTTTAAAGCAACGGACAACCAACCAGGGTTTGAGGTAAGCGCATCATCGTGTTATCTTGAAAATTATCCTTATTACGCTTTCTCTGATAAACACGAGTGGACGACAAACGGAGAAGTTGAAAATTTTGTATCAAAATTAAATGTCCCACTGCAGTTGCTATTTGGCAATTTCACTTGCGAGGTCGATTAAACCCTGGTGTTGGGCGAATTTATAATTGGCGGTTTGATGGATCAAACAATGATATCAACTGGACAACATCATATAGTACAGCAAATACGTATATTACAACAACACAATATTTTACAATACCGATAGAAAAAACTGTTAACACGTGCTTTATTTTCTACTTTATGTTGTCGCTGCTGAGCGTCCGTTTCCAGGATTAACAGCATGTCAAATATACACACTCGATGATCAGGTATGATCATTGTGATCAAATTTAATCTGATGCTATAAAATAATGTCAACAGAACTGCCAAGACAAATTTTATAGACGTTGCGGGAGAATTTTATAATACAATTTTTTGACCCTACCAGAAATGTTGGAGACGATTTACTAGCGGCACGTGCAATAAATACTAGAAAAATTTCCAATTCCAATGATAAACTCTCCATTGTCAGAAGAAGAAAAACATTTTGTTCGTGTTATGCATTTACGAGGACAACAATTGAAAGAAGCAATATTGCTCGAGCTTGATTCTGGAAATTTAGATTTGATAATAAAATCGAACTTAATAAAAGAACAAGCTTATGGTGATAGAGATGATATAAAAAAAACGAGTAAATGCTAGCCATGATAATCTAAACATACTAGCGGAATCTGTGATAACAGGAATAAAAAGAAACAAGAAGTGATATAATAGTTTTTCAAAACGAGAAATTTTTAAGTAGCTCGGCATGTACTACTACGACAAATAAACCCTAATTAAAATCATTACTATAACACCGGATACGGAGTTAATTATAAAAGCGTACTTGAACGCAATTATACCAATGACACGTAAAAAAGACCCAGAATTTGATCCAATTATTGTTGATAGGTCTCTAAAGATAATCAAAAATTTTGACGATGAAATTGGTGATCTTAGAGATATTGAGCGAGGAAAGTATTTTGATAGTCTATCAAATAGATTTGATAGAAAAGTCTGATTCTTATTACAACATAAATGAAGCAGATGATATTCCATTTCCATCAATTTAGCGATCTAGACAATTGTCATTACGAAATTATTACAATGAAGTCTAGAAAATGTTCACAAAACAATATGAAAAATTATGGCTTAGAGTACATTCTCTAATGACACATGCTAATAATTTTCCTATGATTGAACAAAACTCACTCCGAAAATTAATGCTAGCAAATTTCGTAGTCGCATATGCAATTATCAGACAACATCTTGTTCTTACAAATTTCACGTTAGATCAAATAAGTTTGGTATTAGAGTATATTGATGAAACAGAAAGAGATTACAGTAATTTAGTGAAAGAAACAGATTTGTTCAAACGTGAAGTAGGAGATACTTTTGATTCATATACTTGGTTAAAGAAAAATGAGGTACTAACAGATAAACGATATGATGATACTTCGTCAGATGTTTATGACAAGTACAGAGATTTTTTTAGCTGACAATAATAAGTTACGTGAATTTCTTGATTTGATTGTTGGCATCAGAATTTTTGCTTTTGTATAAAAATGGTATAATGGAAAAACAGATCGTCGATTTCAATCATATTTCAGAAAATATTCCACAACAAGATGTTGACTCACTAACGCAGTATTATAAATTTTATTATAAAAACTTTGGTGTGTAAAACAATGCTATAAGTATTACAGTAGAATACTTCGAGTAATAACATATTTGCCATTGCTAATGACCAGCACTGGGATAATTTCGAGTGGCGCAACATTAAATCCATTCATGTTAATAATATCAGGTTTTGGTGTTTCTCTTTCAATAGCTTGTGAGAAAATTATGCCCCGACTTGAAACTAAAAAAAAATGCTTGTAAAACAGCTAGTATCACTTATAAAAAAATTACTTGATCAAATACGATCTTATTTGCGAGGCGTAAAATATTCTATGGACGATTTAATACGTGAATTCCTTATTATTGACAGTATGTTAACAGATATCATGCCAATGAGAGTAAGCAAATATGAAAACAGCTATAATAAAATGTGGTTATGTTAATTTTATTTACATTTTGAAGGGATGCTGTAATAAATATTTGTTTAAAATAAAAAAATAAAAACAACAAAAAAAACAAAAAAAAAAAACAACACATTAACAGCACAACCCCATGTGAACTCCTAGATTGTCAAACAATATTCTAGCAAGCTCAGGGGCATTCGAAATATCTCCATGTGAACTCCTAGGTTGCCAAACGACATCCTAGCAAGCTCAGAGGATATTCGAAATTAGACGAAACACAATCCCCATGTGAACCCCTAGGTTGCTTAATGACATCCTACAAAGTTCAGAGGGTAATTTGTACAGACACAACCCTTATGTGAACCCCTAGATTGCCAAACGACAATCTAGAAGGTTCGGAGGGTGATCCATACACAACACATAAACTTAATTAACTTATATCTCTATAGACTTAACTAACTTATCTCTTTGGGACAGCACAAACACATAGGGACGGCACACACATAAACGGGGCTTTCTTTCTCTACGTTCAACAAAAATCTGCACACTCTCCCCCATAATCAACCCCGGGGAGTGCAAAATGCACCCACCACGTGGTGACATTGTGGGAGAGTGTTTTTTCTGTTGAATTTCGAGGGGTTGGCAGAGCCCCACTATTTTTAAAAACAAATTCGGCAATAATAGCCCTCCATCGACAATGTGTCAGTCATGGGAATCTAACTCAAGACCTTGAGTGTGATAGTCAACTGCGCTACCACTTGACCACAGACTCTGGTTATAAATATACGTTTCAGAAATCACTATCAAGCTATTAACGGGAAATTCCTACAAATAATCAGTGTATATTTCTAATTCTAAAATAAAGCGTACAATTGTACACGTTTCTGCCTAGATATAAATGCCATAACTATATGTACAGGAGATTAAAAAAACCTGTAACTATGACAATGGATATATTACTGCTGCGATCGATTTTACAAACACGCTATAACTGCAACAGCTTGTACATATATTTGTTTATTTTCACACAATTACTGGACAATAATACCAGCGAGGAGAGATATATGTATGTCTGTATGTGTGTATGTATGTGTGTATGTCTGTCTGTATGTGTGACTGTCTGTATGTATGTATATCTGTCTGTATGTTTGTAATACCTACAGTAGGTCAGTACGTGTGATATTTTTACGCAATAACAAGGGAGACAACTGCTTAATTACAATTAGCTCGAAAACAGAGTTATATTTCCTCAAAAATTTATTTATGATTTTGAATCATTACAACAGTTTAGAAAAATGAGATGTTACTATCTCAGAGACCTCCCTTCTTCCGACAAATATATTTAGTCCCTGTGAAAAGAACTACATATTTTTTTTTGTCATCCTGAGCTATGGCTGGTAAAGAAAATGTCAGCGTGAGGGAAATGGAAAACCTGGCCCTCTACTGAGATCTCCTTATTTTGTCAGACATCGGAGCTAGAAAAGGCTGGTGATATTGGAGGGGGAAGGGGGGAAGGGGGAGGGGGTCTCTGAGCTAGAAACCTGAAATGATCGAGGAACCTGGTATTCTCCTACTACTGATCACACAGGTTGTTGCCATGGCCAGACCACACAGGTTGTCACCATAAAAAGAATGCGCAGATTCTATTGACAGTATTAACACTGAATATTCCTGTTTACCACCCAATCCTTTAGATTTATGGTTGTGACCATGGCCAGATCACACAGGTTATTGCCATGGCCAGATTGCACAGGTCTGACTGTGTTCACTTTGGCATTTAGTATTCCTGTCTACCACATAAACCATGATATTTTGTTTCTCATCCTTATCAGAAAGGCTACAATCATGGCCAAATCACACAAGTTATCACCATGGTCAAATCACACAGGCTATCACCAAGGCAGAATCACATTGGTTCTTCAATGTTTAATGTGACAGCTGAATACACAAGATTTGCAGGGCCTTCCAAAAATGAAAAGTCATAAATATTACTTATATCATTTTTCTTATTTATAATACTCAAAATAAGTGAGTTCATATGAGAATACATGTAAAATTTCACACCAAATTACATGTAACTTGATATTATATTTAATTAATTCATATGAAAATGCATGTAATTTACAATTCAATAATTCCTATGGAAAAAGCTTATCATAACATTACATTAATTAGCTCATATGAAAATACCATAACATTATATTAATTAATTAATATGAAAATATATCTACCACAAATTGTTAATTAATTCATATTAAATATATGTAAATTAGCATTATATTATTAATTCATATGAAAATACATATTTTATAGAATACTAATAAATTCATATGACATTACATGTACTATAGCATTATATTAATTAATTCAAATGATAATACATATAACTAAAATTATATTAATTGATTCATGTGCAAATAGATCTACCTTTATATTATGTTACTAATTCATATGTAAAGGCATGTACCACAACATTGTATTATTGATTTACATGAAAATATACATATCTTAGAATTGTTTACAATTAAGTAACTCTAATTCCATCCATTTCAAATAACACATGTTGAGAAACTTATAAAATTCATATTATTCTCTAATGACTTAGTTTCTATAGTGCTTGGGATTTCTCTTGACTTAGTCCCAATAGTACTTAATATTTAATTTATTTTGTGGTTTATATTCTTCACTAATGCCTTGATCCCTGTAGTGCTTGACATTTAGTTGTGTCTTAGTTTATATTATTAACTAATCCATTAGTACCTATACTGCTTGATATTTAGCTGTGTCGTGGTTTATATTATTAACTAATCACTCAGTACCTATACTGCTTGATATTTAGTTGTGTCATGGTTTATATTATTAACTAATCCCTTAGTACCTATACTGCTTGATATTTAGTTGTGTCGTGGTTTATATTATTTACTAATCACTCAGTACCTACACTGCTTGATATTTAGTTGTGTCATGGTTTATATTATTAACTAATCACTCAGTACCAATACTGCTTGATATTTAGGTGTGTTGTGGTTTATATTATAAGCTAAACACTTAGTACCTATAGTGCTTGACTTTAGATGTGGTGTGGTTTATATTATTAACTAATCACTTAGTACCTATACTGCTTGATATTTAGTTATGTTGTGGTTTATATTATTAGCTAAACACTTAGTACCTATACTGCTTGATACTTAGTTATGTTGTGGTTTATATTACTGTATTAACTAATCACTTAGTTCCCATGCCTGATATTCAGTTGTGTATAGATTCATATTGTTCTTGAAAGTAATCAGCATAGTGCCTGACATTTAATTGTGTATTGGCGCATATTATTCTCTAATGATTTCATACCTACAGTCCTTGATATTTAGTTATTTGGAGGTTCACATCATTCTCTAATGCCTTAGTCCGAATGCTGCTTCACATTTAGATGTGCTGTGGTTCATATTATATTGACTTAGCCCTATAGTGCTTGACATTTAGCTGTGTTGTGATTTGTATTATCATCTAATTCTAATATAAGTGGTTGAGTAAGAACCAGGGGAAACTGACCGGGAAGCATTCTCACATATACCGCATGTACGAACCTGAGATTCAAACCCATGCACAGATGAGATGAGAGTTATCAGTAAAGGCTAGTGCTTTGGACCACTTAACCATCCAGGACACCAATTTCATTTAGATCATTTTATATTAATATTTTCAGAATTTCACTTTTATTTGGCACCATATAGCCTGTGTTGTGCTGGCATACATACATACATACATACATACATACATACATACACGCATTCATACTAAAGGTAGGCTGGACTTGAAGCACCTTGAGACAGAATTTGGGGTCAAAAGGCGAAGGTCAATGTTACGATTCTAAAAGAAGAAACAATTGTTTCTGTACAATAATTTGAGTTTTCAGCAATCTATAGGCATCAATAATTGTGTATGACCTGCAATTGTGGTAATGAAGAAACCTATTCATTTCAGGGTCAAATGTCCAACATCAAAGTTGCTGTTGCTGAAAGCAGAAAAATGATTTTCAAACACTAACATTAGTTCTATATCACATAATGTGAATTACCTTGATGTAACATTTTGAATTGCTTGCACTGAGGTTAAGGAGGAGGTCTACTGGTTTTGAGGTCAAAAGGTTAGTACTGAAGGTCAATGTAGCTCAGAAAAATGGATGTATCAGAAAAAACATTTGTTCTAAGGCATTTTCCAAGACCAAAGTTTGTGAACGGCTTACACTTAAGGTAACCCAAAGTTTGACATTTAAAGGTCTGAGTCAGTGGCCATACTAAGCTTGATATGAAAGTAATGCGAACTCCATAATAAGTTTAGTTCGAGACTGCATCCCTTGACAAAATGCCCAGTCAGTGAGACTCATTGGTCATTAATTTATGGAGATGACCATATACTCACTATTATTTACATGGCAGCCTATTAAATATAAGACTTTCATGACATTGGTGTTTCCTTCTGTATCAAATCTTACTGTATATAATTATTCCAATGTTTTATTTATCGTCTTTTGTTCTCATATTCTCTTGTATGGTACTTCAATGGGTAATACTGTGTTTATTTATTCATGGACATGGCATGAATATTTCCCCCTTCTCCAAGATGATATTATCTGAGAATTGAATGGCATAGTCAGACGTTAAAACATAAAGTATAACTTTTCTTGTACCACTTGATGAAATATACCTAATAATTATGAAAATAAAGAAAATATTCATGTCATCACATATCAAACTTGTTCTTGAATAATTATTATATACCAAACTTATACTGACATACTTGTTATATATCAAACTTGTACTGGAATACTTTATATACCAACTTGTACTGGAATAATTATTATATACCAAACTTGCACTGGAATAATTTGAATACAACAAACTTGTACTGGAATACATACAATATATACCAAATTTGTTCTGGAATACATTTAATATAACAAACTTGTAATCGGATACTTATTATATACCAAGCTTGTACTGAATACTTTTATATACAAAACTTGTACTCATGAATACTTATTTTGTATGAAACTTGTACTTCAATGATTTCTTACAACATTAATCTGATTTTCAATCAAATTCATCTGCTGATTATAAAAAGCTATCAGCAATGTACGAGAAAAGTGTGTTTGGAAATTTGGAATGACCTAATCTGTTGCAATAAAAAATGTTTTTACATTTTGTGAATTTTTGCATTTTTTGAAATAAAATTTACTCTTTCCAAAACTAGTAAAAGGGACATAACTTCGTAAAGAACACCAGCAAGCCCAATGTATTTGGAAAGAAATAATTTCCATCATGTCCATGTCTTAATGGTATTGCAGCTTTTATTTATGAATCACAAAATGTTTGTTTGTATTGCTACATGTGTAACTTATGTACCACACACTTATTTCCTAACCTCAGACATCATCACTGGTCTTGATGTACCACTGACAGTGTGAGGGATATTATGTGTTGCTAATTACATATGGTGACATGGTGATGGTTAAAACTGGGAAATGTATAAAATAAGACTAATGAAATATCAAACACTGTAGCTGAACTGTTCAAAATTAATGTTCCAGTCTGAATATTACTGGATGATTTTACACCTTGTATTGCAGTAACAGCTGTGGGAGCTGCAGTGTCAAGGTTAACAGTTGACATGCCTCACCAGAGAGTGACATGCTTCAGGACTCCTTGAGTCACCAGAGAGTGACATGCTTCAGGACTCCTTGAGTCACCAGAGAGTGACATGCTTCAGGACTCCTTGAGTCACCAGAGACTGACATGCTTCAGGACTCCTTGAGTCAGATCAAGATCAGGTTGTCCAGGTCAAATCATCCACTCATTCTGTCTCCTCAGGTAGAATGTTCATCATCAACATCATGCACACAAAGATAACTCAAGCACAATGTTCATCATCAACATCATGCACACGAAGATAACTCAAGCACAATGTTCATCATCAACATCATGCACACAAAGATAACTCAAGCACAATGTTCATCATCAACATCATGCACACAAAGATAACCCAAGCACAATGTTCATCATCAACATCATGCACACAAAGATAACTCAAGCACAATGTTCATCATCAGTGGCTGGAAGTATAAATCCCTTCTTAGTTAAATTGATGCTATACTTGTTCCAAAACAAATGGAAGCCCTGCTTTGGTAGGGGCAAATAATCTTAGGAATGATCTCTGTCTTTATGTCTGTCTCTACCCTTTATACACTACTACATCCACCAATACTACAAGAACTATTGCATCTTTACATGAATTGTGTTGAAACATAGAAGACATTATTGACATCAGGTCAAGGTCATTGACCAGAAAAAATAAAAATGGCTTATTCATAATAACATTATTCTACAACACATATCAAACTTTATGAATGCTTGCCCTTAGGGCAAGGGAGAAGCCTAGAGCTCAAATGTCAAAATCACTGAATTTAAACTATTGCCATAGAGGACGTTTTTACATGGAGTTTGTATATAATTCTCCATTCATTTTACTCTTGTTCCAGAGTTACATCTCTTTTCCATGATATGACGTAAACACAATCTGTGAAAATTCTTGTGTGTGCAACTAGCTTTTGATGAATTCCCCTGAAATTTGGCAGTGAGTATTGACAGTTGGAAAAGGAAATAGTAGAGAGGAATAGTGTAGGGCTAGACTTTCACTGTGATACAGAAATAAATCAGAGGATCATGTAGGGCTTGACTTTCACTGATAATCCTTAATTTGCAGTAAAGCATGCAGTAAAGCATGCCTATCATTATATTACTATATCTATCCCAAACACACCAACATACCATCTTCCATTGGGAAATCTCATTCTGAGAAAGTGTATGAGGTGTTTCATTAAATTTACTGTATAGGTAAATATTTTTGCTAATATTCTTGCAAGAGTAGGATTACATGGTTGCCATAATTTGTAAAGCATTGTGAAATCAAGATACAGTTACTGTATGTCTTAACAAGGGATACTGATGGTGATCAGAGGTCAATTGTATAGATATTCTTGGTGGAGTTGTCAGATCCAAGGAAATCAGGTCTCAAGAATATAAATAAAATTCTCACACTCAGTCTATGTCCAATATTCTGACATCTGATTTGACCAATCAGAAATCAACATTTGAAGTTAGGTGTGAATTTGAGCATCATAATAGTCTGTCATTACATGGCTAGATAACTGAGCCTATCTTTTCACGACTATTTTTTACAGTGAATAATGTACACATTATAAAGCCTCATTTTAGATTTGGGACAAGGACTTATTTTATACTGGGACAAACAAATGTCCATCATTTTCATGGTTAACATGCCAGCATTATGATCAAAAGGGTATTCTGTAATAAAAATACAAACAAAACTCAGGTTGATCTGTTCAGAGATTCCATAGCAGACTTATTGTCAGGATGTTAATTTTAGTAATTTTGTCTAAAATGATAGATCTTACATTTTGGTGAAATGCTGTTTGCTATTGCATACCGTATATACTCACTTATAAGTGGTCAATCTGCAAATAGCAAAGATCCTGATCTGTCATAACATAATGTGCCTGCAGATCAGGGTCTAAGTTTGTTCTATAGATTTCTCCTGACAATCTGCCTAGACCCAGATCTGTCAGATCAGGGTCTCTTCAGTTTGCAGTTGGACTCATCTACTAAGCGAAAATAGATGGTAGTTAAAGAGGTTTAAGAATATTAATTAAAGTTTGTGTGATTTATTTTCAGGATGTCAGTTTAAAGTTTAAGACTGAAATGACTAACATTTCTCCACTGATCAAAAATACCAAGTAAACAGTGCGAGTCTTACATGAATTTGTCAAGGATAGCACAATATCCTGTACAATTATTATGTACTATGTAGGACCACCAGAAATACATATGCCAGACAGACACTGTACTAGTGTAGGCCTGCCATTGATATGTATGTTAGAAAGTAATTCATATGCCAGACAGACACTGTACTAGTGTAGGCCTGCCATTTATATGTATGATAGACAGTAATACATATGCCAGACAGACACTGTACTAGTGTAGGCCTGCCATTAATATATATGTTAGACAGTAATACATATGGCAGACAGACACTGTACTAGTGTAGGCATGCCATTAATCAGTGTGTTAGACAGTAATATATATACCAGACAGACACTGTACTAGTGTAGGCATCCCATTAATATATATGTTAGACAGTAATACATATGGCAGACAGACACTGTACTAGTGTAGGCATGCCATTAATCAGTGTGTTAGACAGTAATACATGCCAGATAGACACTCTGCTAGTGTAGGTCTGCCAATGATATGTATGTTAGACAGTAATATATATACCAGACACACACTGTACTAGTGTAGGCCTGCCATTAATATATATGTTAGACAGTAATACATATGGCAGACAGACACTCTATTAGTGTAGGCCTGCCATTGATATGTATGTTAGGCAGTAATATATATACCATACAGACACTGTACTAGTGTAGGCATCCCATTAATATGCATGCTACATAGTAATACATATGCTAGACAGGTCACCTTTCATTGCAATTTCAAGATGGATGCATCCATTGTGGACTTGGGGATGAAGAGTAGGTATGATGTGCCCTCCTACATGTCTTAAGAGGAAAGTAATGGAGACAGCAGTTCCACAGGTTTTAGAATGTCAGATGTATGACCAAAAGCAGAGGCAGATTTACAATGGGGGTGGATTCGGAATGCCAGTGCCCCTCCCCCATGACTACAAGACAGCCAGAATGTTTTCTAGTGGACATTCTCTTTACAGTTTCATTGTTAAAATTATGCCCTGGAAGTGCTTACAATGTACTCACAATAATTGAGAAATAAAATGAATTGCAGGTCACATGAATGTTCTAGTGCTGGAACATTAAAGGCTATGAGGAATATCTACTTTAACATGACATGGAAATTAATAACTGAGAAAGAAAAATAAATTTCTCTAGGTTCAACATTTTTTATTTCGAAAATCACATGATCATTGTTAATTTGAAGTATTATAGATAATCAGTATCAATAAAGAGTTACATCCCATACTTAGATTTCAATAAATAAGATGCAAATATATATATATATATATATATATATATATATATATATATATATATATAACCTGAGTAATTGTATGCATAGCCTGAATGCATGTTGAACATTGTACATTCACTAAAAAACTGAGAACTATCTAAACGAGATAGATGATAGAGATTGAATGAAATATGTGCATTAGAATGTACTTAATTATGTCATCAACAATCTCTATAACTTAGTATCATTATGACTATATATGTAGATTATAATGTACTTAAGCATATCATCAACCTCTTTAACGCAGTAGTATTAATGCCAAATATGTACATTGATCAACAACCCTTATCACGTGGCATTGTTAATACCATATGTGTACATATCAACAACCTCTATAACTTGGTATCATTAATATCATATATGTACATATCAACAACCTCTAAAACTTGGTATCATTAATACCATCTATGTACATATCTACAACCTCTATAACATGGTATCATTAATACCATCTATGTACATATCAACAACCTCTATAACTTGGTATCATTAATACCATATATGTACATATTAACAACCTCTTTAACCTGGTATCAATAATACTATGTATATGTACATGTTAGGTCATCATATTTCTAAGGACAATTAGCACTCTGACTTTTCCTCTGTAATGAAGTCAGTGTAATCAGTTATTATAAAATACACATTTCAAGGAGTTTTTGCCAAGAACATGTATACATATCAAATTTTCAAACATTGTACGAAATAACATGAGTCCCTGAGGCTTTGATGGCTGAAGAGAATGAACATACTTATAAACATGATAACATAAACAAGTATTAATGTACTGGTATGTAATCATGATAACAAGTATTAATGTACTGGTATGTAATCATGATAACAAGTATTGATGTACTGGTATGTGATCAAGATAACACATATTAATGTACTGGTATGTAATCATGATAACAAGTATTAATGTACTGGTATGTAATCATGATAACAAGCATTAATGTACTGATATGTAATCATGATAACAAGCATTAATGTACTGATATGTAATTATGATAACAAGTATTAATTTACTGGTATGTAATCATGATAACAAGTATTAATGACTGGTATGTAATCATGATAACAAGTATTAATGTACTGATATGTAATCATGATAACAAGTATTAATGACTGGTATGTAATCATGATAACAAGTATTAATGTACTGATATGTAATCACGATAACAAGTATTAATGTACTTGTATGTAATCATGATAACAAGTATTAATGTACTGATATGTAATCATGATAACAAGTATTATTGTACTGGTATATAATTCTGATATAAAGAATTAATGTACTGATATGTAATCATGATAACAAGTATCAATATACTGGTATATAATTCTGATATAAAGAATTAATGTACTGGTATGTAAGCATGATAACAAGTATCAATGTACTGCTATGTAATCATGATAACAAGTATTAATGTACTGTTTTGTCAGCATGATAACACAAACAAGAATTAATATACTGTTTCGTAAGCATGATAACACAAAACAAATATGAACAAACGTTAATTATTTAACCCAGTTTGTCCATATAACTGAGGACTAAACTGAATGAGACCACTTATCTAGCTTTCTGTTTTTCCCAAATGCTATTACTTAACAATTTAAGACAACGTAGGACGCGGTTATCTCTGCACACTCCTCCACCCCCACTCCACCCCAAAATTGCTATCTTCCGTCCATATCAGGTATAAGGCCAAAGGACATGATAAAAATATTCTGGGCTGTAATTAAGGTATCTTGCGAATGTGTTCAATAAAACATAAAAAGTTGTTTTATTATCATATTTATTATATTGCGGTTTTGCATCAATAGTGGTGAAAATAAACTTGTTTATTTGAAAGCAACTAAATATCAAACCTAATAATCTGCAAGCTCTGCTTTAAATGGGATCCATTTTCAGTGACATATATAAAGTTCCAGAAAGTTTAGGACTTGAAAGAACACAGACCCAGTCTGTTCCCAACATCACAGTCACATGTACAGTAGCCATTCTCTTTCTTAAGGACCCATACTACTTGTTGGACATCAGAGTGGGGTTGGAGGAAGGAATATGACAACAGGTAAGTATCGCTTCAATAAAATTAGTTTTACTCAGCCCCAACCATATATATTTTAACAACAGCTACAAATAGCCTGTCACTACTGTATTGCTGAGTTTACCAGTGTGATGGGAGACCAATGGCTTCACACAATGGTATAAAAAAAATATACTCGCCCTTATGGTAGTAATGTCCACTACCATAAGTTGGCATCAGCTTGGGCTACTTTTGTGTAACGTCTACTGCCCCGACAAAAAAGTTTGATTGGTTGATTGTATTTTTACGGCGCACCAGCACTGTTAGTCTATTTAGCGCCATACAAAATGTTACCTCTTTGATCACTTAAAAGTGGTAAAAGGCTTCGTATTGACCAGCGATATGAAACCAAACAGATGAAAGTAAAATGAAAAGATGGTAATGGCAACAAAAAATAAAATATGCCCTGTTCTTGTGCATCAGAGACCAGAGGTAGAAAGGTGATACAGTATTATCTGACTTTCATAGCTGACTCCAATGATGAATACATTAGACAATCCCATGAATTGGCATTAGCTTTCATAGCAAGCTCTAATGATGAACACATTGTATGATCCCAAGAATTAGCACAAGATCATCTAATAAATTAATTACCTTAAACTTTGTGTGCTTTAATCTTTCTTCGTGAATTAAACACCCTTCCGGATCCTGTGGTTAATCCACCTGGAAAAAGTGAAAGCTGAAATATTAACAGAGCCCTTAAGACGACAAAGAAGGAAAAGATGCTTCACACCAATGTTCTCCCTTGGGAACCTGCCAGATAGAACTGTAAAGCCCTTACTGGGAGTTCTATTTACAGTGAAGCTATTGATGGCAGTTGGTTTTTGCTAAACAACAAGTACACAACAGACGAGAGATTCTGCATGGGCATTAGTGAGCAAAAAACCAGTCTCTGCAGCACAAAACACCTGATACAATCTGAAATTTGGGAAACCAGACCAATGGCTGGGTCATTCCAGAAATGGATTGTGTTGGATAGGGCTGGCCTATAGGCCTCAATTAATAACACCAAGTGAGCATTATCTCTCCTTGAACAGGAAGAAAAGAAAGTCTGGCGCTACAAGCGTGAAAGTAAAGAATCTGGGGGTTTCATGTTCAGAAGGAAACCCCTGTGCTGAGACAGCAGGTCCCTCCTGTTAGCCAAAGTCTTGATATAGATGCAAAGATAGCTGCACCATGATCATTATAGCCGCTGATGGGTTATCAAACTGATCTAAGCAGTGGAGAGTTTGACCCTTTGGAGGACTTGTGGAATCAGTCTGAGTAGTTGGAAGGTGTAAATGAACTGACAATAATACATCAGACGGAAAGTACTGCTCAGACTCTCAGGTTTGGGACTGGGGCAATGTAAAAGGGGTGCTAGTCATTTAGCTTTGCTGTGAAAAATATGCCAAAGGCCACCCCTAGTCTGAATAGTGACTCCGCTATGGAGTGGTGCAGAGAGAATTCTGTAAAGACTATCTTGCCTCTCTGGTCAGATTTTTATCCGTAATATTCTTCTTGCGAGGAATATGATAAACGTTATGATAATCCATTATAAGGTTGCCAAGCAAAGAAGGTTTCTAATCTCCATACAAAGAAAAGGAGTATGTGTGCCTTCTTGTTGCTCGAGGTACCAACGTGTTACCAAAGGAGACCGTTACACAATAACTCCTTACAAAGTTGACACACTCCTGCAGTGATAAACATACTGCCCTCATTTTCAAATGGTTTACGTGTTCATTTTCTTATCAGGACCATGAACACGGATAAAATAGCTCTTCCAGTCCCAAATGAGTGCTACACCACAAATCTGATACATAGGTAAACTGATAGGAGAGGGTGTGCGGAGTGGGTGGAAACTCCATTTGGGAGTGGGTGGAAACTCTGTTTGGTTTGCAGTTTGCCAGAAAGAGAAACTGGAGGGGACACAAGAGCAATTTTCTAGCGAAATAAAGTTTGCCATGGAGATCAAGTTTCTTGTAGAGAAGGATATAAGTGAGCTGATTACAAAATCTTGGCTTGCAGTGCCTCTAAAAGGGCCAAGATTCCATCTACAGGGATATGGACAAATCCCATGCTAATGTTGAAATTCACCTCCATGTATATATATAAAACCCCAAGATGAAATGAGCTGATTTCTCAAGAGTCCCAGCTGGGTCACCATGAACCAGCAGCAGGACAGATCTTGTTTAAGGGACTCTAAACGATGATTGTAGGTCAACCAGTTGTTGAAATACTGGTTAGGGATGACCCAGTTACCTCAGATAGGCATTGGCTACTTCCACTGCTTTATAAGGGGCTCTGGGTGCAGAGGCTAGATTGAATGGTAGAGTATGAAAATAAAATAACTCCTGATTTTGGCAAAACTGGAGGTCCCTCCTAACAGGAGGAAAACTCAGGATGTGAAGGTACTGATACTGAAGGTTGATGGATACTGCCCATTCACTGGGGCTTATTGTGTTTCGGACTGACGCTGTAGAGTATCTTGAATGATTCCTCTGAATAAACTTGTTTATAGCAGTAAGATCAGTAATCAGCCAAAACCTTCCGCCTTTTTGTTTGGAAACTGGTAAAATCCATGAGTCAAAAGCATGATAAAGATTTTTGCAAAAGCAGGTGATGTAGTGTGGCTGGAGATAGAGATGCCATCTTGATTCTCCTGTAGGAGACTGCCTATCTTCATTTACTGCCTGAGTCAAATATCCACTAGGAGTGACATGAAACTCTAATTCTGCTCTCACCCTTGATAGACATAACCTTCCAACTGGATGCCTCTCTGTTGAGGAGAAGACCTGGGTATTGGAGCATCCATGTCCCTCCTCACATTTAACAATGGGACTAGATATAGTACTGGACTTGGCAGGACAAAAATGCTTCTCAACCTTCCTTGAGCTTCCGGAAGAAGAACATCATCTCCTTCCTTGAGCAATAGGAGAAGAAGACCATTACCTCCTTCCTTAAGCATCTGGGAGAAGATGACCAACCCCTGCTTCCTCTTGGACTCTGCACATACAGATGATTATATATCTGCAACTCACAATATCATCACTGCAATAAGACCAAACCCAGATATCCATGGAACCATACCTTTGAAAGTTCATGTTTCTGAAATGGATGCACCCACATCCCACAGGATTTAGGAAGCATAATAGGGAAGGTGTATTTTATCTGACCCCTTTCCATAATCATGTGTGTGTACACAGACTCTCTGCCCCAATATGATTGATCAGTTCAGTAGCAAATTAAGGGGGGTTGATGAATCCATCTCATCGCTGATAGGGCTGTGACCAGTACTCAAAGACCAGAGATTGATGATAGTGACTAGTATTCTTTGACCATCACTTGTCAATCGCTGATGACTGGTCGATCGCCTGTCACTGTCAATAAACAGTCAGACAACTTTGATCTGATGGCGGAGCATTCCACAAATTGAAACTGAGATTCCTGCTCTCCTGTTCCAGAGTTGCTCAATCTACTTGTCACAAGCTCCCTCAGTGATGTGGGATGGAGGTACAACTTGCTCTCCACTATCACTGAGCTAAGAGATTGGAGTTAGTGACACTTGTCCCTTATGGTGGAGTACCACATCTTTCTACTCAAATATTTGTCTGCCTCGAGAGCTATAAAACTTGTTCAGATTGATTGCCTGGCATCCAAGGGATTTATCCTTCTCTGAAAAGAATGATCCTATGTCCTCCTGGAGTGTTGGAATGCTCTTCACCACCGAACAGCTAGGGCCTAGATAATTTAGAAGGATCCCAGACCCTTTTAGGATTTGCAAGCATTCTTTTCCAGTGAACTGCTTTTCTTCTGGGCCATAATGGGTACAGAAAAGGATCCCATAGTTGGATGTCAGCTGATGAAATCCCTTCCTTCGTCCCCTTATATGTTCCGCTATTTTCATCGAGGTCACAATACCTTGTCTGACCACACATAGAACAGAGAGTGTGTATAACAGGCAGGTGGGGTATATATCACAAGGAGCTTCATTATGCCCACGTTTATGCTCATGTCTTTAAAATTATTGCTGCAAAATGACAAAATAATAAAACCAGAAACAACAAAAAATGTTCATAGTGACAACAAATGCTGTAAGACCTCTATATAACACAATTTAAAAGCACTAATACATTAACTGTGACAAACACAAAAACAGATGAATAATGATGGTACAAGACTGCAGAAATGTCTAAGATGCATCAACTTATACAAGTCAAAGCACCATCAAACTAGATAAATTGGTAATATAAATGCATGAAAACTGTTTAACAATTAAATTCTGGCTATGGAGGGAGGATGATTCTTACAGAAGAGGTCCATAACTATGTGAAAAATAATTATGATAACAAAATTACAGTAATAACCCAACCCTAAAGAGGAACTGTTAATTTGAATGCAAAAAGGGCACATCTGATGGAAAGGTATCAAAACCCTAAATGCTCATAAGAGATGGAGATTGAATAATTGTACAGTGGATTGAGGATTGAAACATTCTAACAGTATGTAAAACCCAGTTTGAAAGTAAGAATGGGTTTTGGCCACGAGAAAAACACATTTTTCTGCTAGCATAACTGAACTCAACCAAATTCAAATAGTGTCTTTAGGAAGGAGAATGGCTGCTTCACATATAATGTGGTGGACAGACTGGTTCTGTATTCTAATTTTAAACTTTCAGTAACTTTCCATCGAACTGAAGAATGAAATATGTGTCCCAGAAAGATAATACAACTCAATAGCAACTGGAAACTATTACATCAATAAAATTAGTTTCACCCACCATATATATATATATTTTAAACAGTCACATGTAATGCTAATGGTGCAAATTTGCTCACTTTCTTTTGTAACATTTGAGTTATTTACATGGTTTTAAAAGTGTTTTGTTCCCAACATAATTGTCTCTTCCTGTCCATCACAGAAAGGTAGGCAATGCAATAGTGACAGGTTTTGTATTACTGATATTAAATTAATTTTTCAAAGACTCAAGTATATGAACAGGCATGACAATGTGTAAAGAGGACCACTGTCTTTTATATTAATTCACTTTTTAATTATTATCATGAATGTCAATAATATGAACCATGTTCACGTTGTTTGTCAAGAGAGGTAATACATTACTAACAAAATAGCAGAGATACAAGACCTGTTTAAAAAAAAAATATAGGACATGCTAATGAATCTGCAATATAACTGTTACAATCTGACTGACACACTGATGGAAATAAATGCATAAGAATGGGTAAAGTGCATTTTATACTAATTATCATATCTATATGGCACAGTATTATTAAAACTAAAAGAAATAATTAAAAGAACTCTGCAACATCCATATGAGCTTTTACAACTTGATATATTGTAGACAAACATCTATAATGAGCTTTATAATTGAGATAATGTAGGCAAACATCCATAATGAGCTTTACAATGTGAGATACTGCAGACAAACATCCATAATGAGTTTTACAATATGAGATACTGCAGACAAACATCCATAATGAGCTTTACAATGTGAGACCTTGTAGAAAAACACCCATAATGAGCCTTACCATGTCGGATCTGTAGAACATCCATAATGAGTTTTACAATTTGAGATAATGTAGACGAACATCAATAATGAGTTTTACAATGTGAGATACTGCAGACAAACATCCATAATGAGCTTTACAATGTAAGATCTTGTAGAAAAACGCCCATAATGAGCCTTACGTTGTCAGATCTGTAGAACATCCATAAAGAGCTTTACAATTTGAGATAATGTAGACAAACATCAATAATGAGTTTTACAATGAGAGATACTGCAGACAAACATCCATAATGAGCGTTACAATGTGAGATAATGTAGACAAACATCCATAACGAGTTTTATAATGTGAGACGCTGCAGACAAACATCCATAATAAGCTTTACAATGTAAGACCATGTAGAACAACACCCATAATGAGCCTTACAATTTGAGATAATGTAGACAAACATCCATAATGAGTTTCACTGCTGACAAACATCCATGATGAGCTTTACCATGTGGGATCTGTAGAACATCCATAATGAGCTTTACAATATTGTAGTAAAACATCCTCAATGAGCTTATCAATGTGAAATAATGTAGAAAAAAATCTATTATGAGGTTTACGATGTGGAATTTCTACAAAACATTCATAATATGCTTTACAATGTGAGATATCACAGAACAAGATCCATGAGTTTTAAGATCTGAGATATTGTACAATATCCATAATGAGCCTTGGAAGAGTACATATTAATTTTCAAATGTAAAAGAGAGAATTCACAGAACTATTCTTACTGCACATTATGAATTCCTACAGACATCTAGCCTTGTTTTCCCCGAAAATAACATAATAATATGAGTCCCTCAAAGAGACTAATGCTCTATTGTCTGTAAATAAGTTCCATGAATTGAAGATTAGATTATTTCTTCCGTTTACATTTTGAGTGTTGAAACAATCACAGTTATTCCTCAGTGACAACACAATTTGAAGGATGTGGCTGCCATACTGAATACAGATCATGACCAATTTTAGTTAGGACCATGTGGACCTCATGAAATGTCATTTAGTAAAATTCCTGTATAGATAATGACCATCCATTCAGCAGATGTAGCAATTAAAATATTTTGAAGATGGACATTGCTGTGGCCATATTTGGTGCAAAAGCAGCGCTTCTTTCATTTTGGTTGAATCAGACCATGACAATGCGATGAATCCGTGTCTAAAGCTTGGTGTCATTTCTCTAAGTAGTTTAGGATGAGTAATGATAATCTCAGCTTGTACTGTCCCTCCCACATACTAAATGGTTGATCCTTAATTTCAGTACACGTGGTTAATATGGAAATTTTGGTAAATTACTTATCTTATTGTCACACAAGAAAGTAGATCTTTTTAGTTTAAAAAATACCATATTGTAAATAGCAAATTTCATATCAAATTATGTTTCTCCAAAAGTATGTATCCGATCATATTAATATTATGGAATTACTACTGCTACCTCCAGAATCCATTTCTCCAACAAACATAAAAAAGCCTCTCCATCTATAGTTTGTATAAACAAAGAAAATGTACCTCTTGCAGATTACCTATCCTTAGCCCGCTACATTGTAGACTGCATAACAGATATCATCAGAGACAGGATGCTCACATTGTGGGGATGGTTGGGAAGGATTTATAGTAATGTGATTGGGTAAGTATTTCCTGAGAAATATAATTTTATTGCATAATTTTCTTGCTGTCAAATACATTGCACAATCATGTTAACATTAGAATAGGTAAGAGCAGGAAATGGTGAACATCCACAAGCTACCAAAAAGCACCCTGTAAGGTCAAAATAAGTTGGACTCGCGCACTTGATAAACAATTACAAAGGAAGCGGTTTATTTCTTTTCTCAGGCGAATTTAGCAAACATTGACATGTCCTGTGCAAGTATGTGGTTGTGTCAGGAATGAAGTTGTCTGGTCACTATCCGAGCAGCAACTATAGAACTAACTAGATTCAAGTCGGTTTTGTAATGTCATGTACAAGAGGAAAAAGAGGACCGATATGCTCCCGCCCCCTTGCGTTAATATCTCTATTGGTGATATTCCCCTTAAAGGCAAGGCTAATATAAATAGCTCATAATTCAGGAGCCAAAATCCTCATCAGATGTACCTCTTGTGAGAGATCAGTGTACAGCCAGCATGACTTCCTTTTGCAGGAAAATAACGCATGTGGTTTTAATGTCCTGTTTCTCTAGATTTTGTGGGAGTAGAAGCCATTTGTGTTGAGACAAGATAGACTTTGTGTGCTTAAGATAAAGTATGAGACCACATACCGGGTCCTGTAACTTTGCATCTCTCGAAGTATAGTATCAATTGACAGAGAGGGTCTGTAAAGTTATTTGTTTGTTGCCTGTTTTAGCGATGGAACCTGGTTGTGTCATTAAAACAACTGGAACAGTCAGAATGAATCTGTAGGTAGTTTGGATCCACAGACATAGCATGGAGCTCGCTTAACTCTCAATGCCAAGCCAAGACTATTGGGAAGAATGTATTGTATGATAGTTGTTTCATTATGAGTGTTAACAGCGGTTTGAACTTAGCAAAGTTGAATCATGACAAAACCAATTATAGATTCCACTTCAGGAACAGGGTAAGCAATCGAGGTCAGGATAGACCACAGTTGTTTAGCAAGTCAGAGAGATCATTGTTGTTGCTAAACATAAGACGACCTTGATGTCTGGAAGTGCCAGAAATCATGGAGCAAGGTCCCTTAATAGTTCTGGGTGCTAGAGTCTTACTTTCCTCTGTTTGTCCCCCAAATACGAACGAGGACCCCAAAGGCAGTGTGCGCAGTGTTGCTACGCGGTGTGGTTTGAGCGATGCAGAATGCAACAGATTATCCTATCATTTTAGACCTATGCTAGAGGAGGATGTTATGGCATTAGCCATAGCATGATTGGTCACCCTGTTAATAACTTTATAGATGTGACTGACCGCATCCCAAGCGTGATCGTCCCTGCCCTTGACTAACAGGCGGTACACCGTTAGAGAGGCCAAAACCAATAGAGAAGAAGTAGAAACCACATTGCATGCAAGTTTTAATGTGACATTGTTAAGGTGTCTCTTCACATTGCAATACAGAGGGGACAACATATTTATGTCAGTGAAATCTTTGTTAAGGCAATGCTCATCCATATGGTAGGTGTTACTGTGCAGCCTGTACCAATATGGAGAAAAGGTGGCCAGAAATCGACTTGCTGGAAAAAGCCTTGTTATTACCCAGATCACTGATTGTTTCTGATAAGGGACCAGCCATTACCACAATCTTCAACAACTGGGTAAACTTCTGAAGGATTGATGCATGTCATTTTCTTCCTTATCAACCAAAGCCTTAACTTTGGATGTTGTATTTGTAATTGACAGTGGGAGACATTCCACTAAGGGTAGGATATGAATATTTTATATTGCTGCTTTGAAACTGATTTCATTGTTTTTTCCATGGTAGGGTTGGAATTATCAGAAAACTCGAAACAGCCACTGACTTGAGGGTCCCCTTCCCCAAGTGGGTGTGTCACATGATAGTTCATACCATACTGCTAAGATGATGCCATCTCATCTGTATGAAATGACGACAATCTTCCGCACTGAAGGGCCACGATGTGTAGTTTTGTCACATTCCAGAACATATGCACACTATTATTGTGGTCTGGCATTACCGGCTGAGTCAGCACGACCGGGTAGGGCGATATGGATGGCAAGGTCTGCATGGGTCGCCGGCTTGGGTAGTTTGTCTGCAGCACGTGAGAGTGCTGATTCAGTATTATGAATGCTGTCAGGTCATTTGTATTGCTGTAAGGATGGTTTGGCAGCCAGATAGATCGGCGTCCAGTCTGGGCAGCAAATTCAGTATAAGAAAACGTCACTGATATTAGAGACGAACGATGTTTGAAGACTGAATATTATCTAATGTATCAGAACAGCTTGATGGTTCTGTAGACAACTGGGACTCCAAATATATCCCTAGGGTCAGCTTGTTGGTCAGATAGCTGGATGGGTTAGTCAACAGCTGGAGCAGTAATTGAAAAGAGGAATGATGCTGGTGAGATCACTGGGTCAAATAAAAAGCATCTGCAATATGTCCTCTATATGATGCAGTTTAAATGGTGGAGAGGAGGCACTCCAGCATCCCTGGCTAAACTAGATGATAAGTCTGAGGGAGGATATAAACTTGTCTTGGACGGTGGATTTGGATCAAGCACGTTTTTGCTTGCAACTGAGATTTTTTTGAAAAGCCCTGGACCATATGTCTCCTGTCCAAAAAGAGCACACCTTACAGGTTTTAGACGATGACCATTTAGTGCAGGCAAAGCAAAGTTCATGATTGTCTTCCACAACCTTAAAACCACTGCACATTTTACATTTTACAGCCATGTTGTCACCGACTATATGAAACTATCATTACAATGTGAGATAATGTCTACTGAATAATAAAAAACAAACAACAAGAGAAAAAGAAAAAGTCACCAATCAAATTAAAAAGTATTGAATGAAACTAATTAAATGAATACTGATAACATTTAAAAAGTCATAAAAAATCAGAATAACTTGGTTGGTTCTGTGCTTTATGGCACATCAACACAAGTAGGTTATTTAGTGAAAAAGCAGTTGGAATAAAGTGCTTTACCCAATGTCACACTAAGGTAATTGACCCAGACTGATCTAATGGTACCATTAAAACTTGCACACCTTCAGTCGTATATGCAATATGATGATATCAGGTATATGGAGCACCACTGAGCTGGGTGAGGGGAGGTAGTATGTACGAGTTAATCCCCTTTGTCTACACAAAGTATAGACAGAGACCATTTCAAGTTAATTGGAGGGCTCGATTCTGGAAGAGGCAAAAGTAATTTCCCCAATGTTGTTATTAGGCAATGTATTTGATGAAGAAAAAAGACCTGGAAATAAAGATTCAAATGAAACGGTACTCAATGGGCTGAAACAACATAATATTACTCACCTTGCTTAAGCTATTAACAGTTGAACACCTCATTATGTAGGCATATGTGTTGTTGTTGGAACACAGCATAACACTATGCAAACCAAATCCAAAATTAAACATCATGCTGATTTTCCCTACAGCATAACCCTATGCAAACCAACTCACAAATTAGAAATCACGTTCATTTTACCTTATACTGAACATAACCATATGCAAACCAACTCATGAATTAGACATCATGCTGATTTTCCCTACAATAATAACATAACCAATGCAAACCAACTCCCAAATTAGACATCATGTTCATTTTACCTAGTTCACTGAAGTCTGAAAACAAATATTTCCAAAGATAAAAGCACAGTGCACATGGTCACCTGTACCTTATAATCAGCACTTATCACAATCGTGATAGAAACCTACTTACCAAGTTTTCTTGAAAACCAAATGGCAAATCCAGTCTCTGAGGAATACTGTGTTCAGCCAATCTGGTCGGAAATGCAGTCTCTTAGAAGTAACACACTTAGACAATCAGATGGGAAATTCAATGTCTGAGAAGTAATGCTCAGTCAATTAGATTGATCGCTGTGAAGTAACACTCGCCAATAAGCTGCTGATCAGCCAGTTAATTTCAGATCTCATTTGCTACTGCAGGATAACCTCATAAATGTGTGTAGATCTTTCATAATCAAACTTCATAATAATAGACTATTTAACAACTTCAATCAAAAGTCTTATCAGAAGAATGAAAAGAGTCACTACTGTGTTGAATATCTTTGACAATCAGGTGCTATATGACATCATATATTATCCAACGTATGCAAGATCTTAATGATACATGACAATGCTCAAACTCTGACCAAACCTAAAACAGAAATATTGTCTACATATAGATCTTACATTTACATGCACCGTCATCTCATTGATATACATGAATCTTGCTTATAAGAAAAATTGTCTGGAAAAATGATGATGTATACTCATATTCTGAGTCTCATCAAAATTGGAAAATAAATATAGTCATTTGACTGGATACTTTAACCAATCATTTGATATCGCGTTTTTCTTATGTAATAAAATTCCTTGATATTAAGCTCCGGCATAATGAAACAAAAAACACCACTGAACACTTTGAATGCTAACCAACATACTGGCATAGCAATTAGCCATATGCAAAATGTGATCATCATTGAACTCTTGCCAAGATGAATCTTCACTGATGAATTGATTTATATCTAGTTAGAAATGTGGTATCAAGGGTATACACAAAGTTGTGCATTAGCAGGGTCTATGATACAGTGATCAAGGGTCCTACATCTGGTTATGTTTTCTTCCATATTGCATATATATGATCTGCAAATTGAACTGCATAATTATGACATCTGAACTTAAGAGACAATATCGGGGCAATTAACTGTAAAGGTATAGTCATCGCCTATCTGAACTCAAGATCCAGGGCCTGACAATTAAGTCTGTATTAAGAATCATGATATATGTGAAATGATCCGGAGTGCTGAAAATTAAGTATGTGTTCATAATCATGGTATATCTGAAATGATCCAGGGCACTGACAATTAAGCCTGAAGTCATGATCACGACACATCTTAATTTATCATCAGATGGCTGATAATTAAGTCCCAATATATGAACTCAGGATCCTGGAGCTGAATATTAGGTCTTAAGTCATAATCACAACATTATACTATATGGTATTGTATATAACAGTGTTGCCATTAAAAGGTACTGATGTAGACTAAAAAGTTATATTTACATTATTTGCAACTTATATAACAATGTCTGCAATCCACCAATTGTCCCGTGGGGAGGGGAGCTGGCTGGTCCACTATAATAAGCTCAAATTATTGAAGATTTTTTGTGCAAATTATATTCCATCTCCATGACAACATTTACAGTTCTTCCATACCGACTGCTTCAACTTTGTTACACCATACAAATGTTTCTAAGTCACTTTCATAAGATTTATATTCTTCGGCAAGACTTGAAATCTATGCCCATATGAACCCTTCAAGCACTCTAATCCTTCTGGAATGTTTTTTGTAGTGTATCAAGGAAAGACGAACCTCAAACTATCAACACCTGGATTACTTGAATCTCTTTGATATTGCATTCAAAATAATCAGGGCACCCAAACTGCATATGTAAAGCCATCTGTGTTATGCAGATTTCCTTCTAAATGTTTAAGTATCTGGAATCAATATCAAGGGGTTCACAGTTAAAACTGAAGTGATAATCACAATATTGTATGATCTGACTGATTCTTTGACACTGTCCACAGCATTTCCACACTGATCGATCTGATGACATTGTCCATAGCTTTTCCATACTGACTGATTCAACGACATCGCCCATAGCTTTTACATACTAATTGATTCTATGACATTGCCCATAGCTTTTCCATGCTGACTGATTCTCTTGATTCCTTGACATCATTTGTAGCCTTTCCATACTGACTGATTCTGCCTTGGTACTCAATGAAGATGTTTTAGAGTGACTGTCAACAGATTCTTTCTTTAATTCTTGAGAGTGGCTTGAAATCAAAGCATGTACAAGTCTTTCAAGAGTTTCAATCCTTCTGGGGTGTGTCTCCAGTGTATCAAGGAATGATGTACCTTGAACCGTTTACACCTGCATGCCTTGAATCTCTCCTGATATTTCATTCTCAAAATCTGGGTCTCCACACTGCTTATTCAGAACCTCCAGTGTTGTGAAGATGTCATTTCAAAATGTCTGGTAATCATTTGCATTTACCCATGACTGATTTTTGCATGAGCAAATATTTTATTTCTTTCATCTCTCAAAAACTGTATAATTTTCAGTTGATCTGGACCTATAGTAGATACAATGTTAGTGAAAATGGCAGATACAAGCGTCCATTTGAGTTATTTAGTATTTTTTACTTCTTAAGACTGTCAATAGCTATTCTGTTGTTGACAAGATACTGGTCCAGAGTGAAGGTGACAGTGACTGAATGATGATGCAATAGGCATCTAAGGACCCGGGATCCAACATTTACCAACAGATATGCAATGTGCATAAACCTGTCAGTATCTTTAACTGCTGGGGCTTGTGTGGCATCAGCTTGTATAGAACTGGATGTTGGGGCTGCCATATTACAATTGGTTATAGATGGTGGAGAACCAGAGGTGGGATTGAATGACATCAGCGGCTGTGGAGCCTGAAGATGGGACTGGCATGAGACCAGTAATTCTGAATGGTGTGAAACCAGATGGTGGTGCTTGCATGAGTTTTTGTGGAATCAGATGTTGAGGCCAACATTTCATCAGCTCTAATAGTCACAGAAGTGGATGCTGGAGCTGGCATGGAATCAGTAGTTGTGGGTGGTATTGAACTTAATGTTTGGGCTTCAAGGAGGCCAGTTGCTGTGAAACTGGAAGTTGAGTTTGACATGGGATCAGCATTTGTGGATGGTTTAGAACCAGATGCTGGGCCTTGCATGACATCAGTTTTTGTGGAATTGAATGTTTCTGTTTGCATAACATCTGTTGTTGTAGAACTCGATGTTGGGGCTTGCATGACATAAGCTGTTGTTGACGGCCTGGGGCCATATGTTGACACCTACAGAGTACTAGATGTTGTGGGTACAGCTGGACCAGCAGCTGGGGATGACATGGAACCAGCTGCTGCATCTGGTGTGGGGCCAGATTTTAGGGCTGGAGTGGAAACATTTGTTGCAGCTGGTGTAGAACTGCCCTCTAGGACTGGCACAAGACTGTGATGGACTGAAATGCAAAATATGACAATGTTTTTAAAATATATTTATACTGTTTCTGCATGAAAAGATATATTAATACAGGAGAAATACCTAACTTAGGATTAATAGCTTAAAGAAATTGTCAAGCTTATATTAAGATGAAACAAAATGTATTGCTAATTGCAATCTGTGTACTACATTTCCTTATTTAAAATATTTCATTAGGCTTCTTTTACATTTATTAACTTTGGAAATTTTCAAAAGTCATCACATGTTTCTAAATCACCTCACATGGATACTCATATTTACATCTGGTGTGAATGGTTATCATTTATTAATGTGTCAAATATGAATTTAATGCTAGAAAGCAGTGTTACCAATCTGGCTAAACTAGACAGTCACTGTGTTAAATATGAATTTATTGGTAGAATGTAGTATCACCAGTCTAGTTAAACTAGGCAGTCACTGTGTTAAGTATGAATTTATTGGCATAAAGCAGTGTCATCAGTCTAGCTAAACTCGACAAATATGTGTTGAATATGAATTTGTTGGCGTAAAGCAGCCTCATCAATCTATCTAATTTACCAGTTCATCTAAATTATAGTTTTGGTGTTAAATATGAATCTATAAAACAGTGTCACCAGTCTAGCTAAACGATACTGTCTCTGTGTTCAGTCTGAATTTACTGTCAGAAGGCAGTGGCACCAGTCTCGCTATACCATCAGTTTGTGTAGGTCAAAAAGTCTACATCATGCACATTACAGGTATAAAAGCCTGAATGCAGACCCATAGCATGACTGATGCTGAGATGTGTTAACAATGAGCTAATTATTCTCTCAGCACCTTGTGGAAATATCTTTCATACGTGACGGGACCATCAATATTTTTTTGCAATGTGTATGCACAAATGCATTTTAGACTGAAGAATTGATCAGTATATGCTAACATAGACCCTGACAAGATCCTGATGCTAATATGCTAATGTCAAGATCCTGAAGCTAATATGTTAATTTAAATGCCATTAAATGGAGATTGGTACAGTTATGCTTGCAAGTAGTATTTAAAAATTCCTTTTGACATTAGGGTTATAATATTCAACAAACTGAAAGCACATAATATATCCAGTTAGTTCGGGTCTGGAACCAGTCATGATTATGGTAATGTTGTAGATATTGTAAGCATCACCTCAAGTAAACAGTCTATAGTGAAAACATAAACATCAACATTTTTCATGTCTACAAATGAGTCACCACAATTCTCCAATCTTATTCAACTGAGATTGATAGCAAGACTTATTGATTTCAGCAATTTTGACTTGTCCAATTGATTTGGACAAACATGAGAGGAATATGCAAAGCCACAGATGGGTAATACTTTTGGAATTATCCATATTGCATGCCACAAGGAATGTAAAATTTCTAAAAACAAGACTGTCATATATCTGCACTGCATTTCTTTGGTGTAATATGCTAGGAATGTAAAATTTCTAAAACATGATTGTCATAAATATGGACTGTCTTTCTGTGTGTAGCATGCTACAACTTATACAGTCTCATATAATGTTTTATGTTTATCTGTATCAATTGGAAGAAGATCATCATAACTGGATCAACATTATCTGATGAATAGAGCTGTGCATTACCAGTCTTTGATGAATACAGTGGCGAATTATCACAGTGTCAGATTTAATACAGCGGTGAATTATCAAATGATTAAAATGACCTTCTATGAAATTCATCAATTGTCAGTAATAATTCAAGTACAAATAAACATAAGAAAAATTGTTGGCTATTGGCTCTCTTGAAATCCCAATGAATAACATGATGCACATTTTAATCTTTTAATACTTGTTCACTCATTTTACAATGAGTCATATGACACTGTCATGAATTTTAATATACAATATGATTTTTGTCTTCTTGAATATACACAATTATAATTATTTTCACACACACACACACAATACCATCCTTGCCTTCCAACACACAACACCATTCTTGTCTTCAAACATGTCCACATACAAAGATAGTTCTCCTAATGCATGTGTTATCTGACAACCTTGCCGGATACAAGACATATGCTCTTGTCTCCTGCTAAATAGTTGATATACAAATAATAGGGCTGGTAGTAGCTGATATACACATAACTGTGCTGGTAGTAGTTGATGTACAAAAAACAGGTCTGGTAGTAGTTGATACACAACTAACAGGGCTGATAGTAGTTGACATATAAATAATATGGCTAGTAGCAATTTATACTGTAATAATTTCTGATGTGTACTGTCTCTTTCAAATGCATTATGTTGTTTTGTCATTTCATAGATGGTCAATTATGATATGAACAGTATGAAATATGACCTCTATCGTAGACTGCATGCCTTGAGTACAGTATGGCATATGGCCTATATGATAGACTGCATGACTTGAGTACAGTATGACATGATCTCCATGATAGACTGCATGACTTGAGTACAGTATGACATGATCTTTATGAAAGACTGCATGACCTGAGTACAGTATGACATGATCTCTATAATAGACTGCATGACTTGAGTACAGTATGACATGATCTTTATGAAAGACTGCATGACCTGAGTACAGTATGACATGATCTCTATAATAGACTGCGTATCTTGAGAAACCACTTTCTGATGGCAGATTTAGGTGGTCTACCTTCAAGATGAGTTTAATTATATTGCACAGGAGTGTGACACTAAATCATTATTATTCAGATAAAATAAGCAATTGCCAAATTTATCACATTAGTTAACTACACTAATCCTCAACAAAATGATTTAAATAGAACTAAATATAAATTGAAGTTATTTTTAATCATACCTATGGGTTGTAATAACATGTAATGGGATTCCCAGACATGTCCCAGAAGAATTGGCTCCCCTGTAAATGCTGTCTGTCCAATAACCCAAACAATAATATCTTCAGGACCTGATGATGGGGAGCTAGTTACAATCATGATGTCAATTTGTAACATCCTAGCCATTGCAACCACCACAACATGGTCTGCCCATTCTCCATCCCTGGACATTCATGTACAGTAATCATCGAAAGATTCATTGTAGATGAAAGTTTCCGAATGTATGGTTCCTTCAGATGCATGTGTAGATGAGAAAAATGTAGTTTAGTACTATGTTGGTTCACATAAATTGATATTAAATTCATCTTAATAAGACAAGGATTCTGATGTTTTAGTACCTCACCTCTGAGTAGGTTATTGTGTTTTACCAGTCAATGTGGGTCAGATGAAAGCATCATTTTGTCATAGATCTGTTATATCATGTACGTTATATGAAATTAATATGGAAAGATATTTATAGTGATTGACTGCATGATGTATTACCGGAAACTGCATTGCTCAGTAAGTTTCAAACTGACACAGTACATGTTCAGCGTGTCACATACAAATTTGGTTTGGGGTGATACAGAGTAACACATTTAACTGGTCTCAGCCCAAATGCATAACAGATCTGCATTTCCGTTAATGTTTGCTTTTCATGTGCTTTAAGATATACCATACATATTTTCACAGTATATATATATATATATATATATATATATATATATATATATATATGTATATATATATATATATATATATAATATATATATCCATTAGATGATAGATAAAACCAAAAAAGATGAGACTTGCTTATGATTCCCTATAATGCTTACAGTTTCTTTCCATCCAGCTCTTGATGTACGTCAGAGAAAAGATAAAAAAATTCCCCTTCATTTTCCCCTTTGCAGTACATCTGGGACAATATAAAAAAACGTCTATCATATCCCTCTTTGTGGTACATCTGGGAAAAGATCGAAAAATGCCCTTCATTGTCCCCTTTTTTCAGGTACATCTGGGAAAAGATTTAAAAAAAAAAAAAGAGACCACTGCTATGATAGACCCCCTATCTTGAGAGACCTGGTTCTCCATGTACAGATGTAATGATTATATAGTGTTATGACCTATAATGAGACCACCCGACATAACAGACCATTATGTTTAGCAGAAGGGTTGGTCTTCCAAGACAGGTTCCAATGTATTGGAGATTTAATTGGAGTATAACAAGGATATCTTTTCCATGTTCTCCTTTGAGAGTCGATCGATTGGGATCTAGTGATGAGGTTTGCAGTAGTATTCAAATAGTGGAATTAAGTGAGGAGTCCAAGGAGTGGCTGAAGCGTGCCAAGTAGCTTGTAGTGTATGCGAATAAGGATTTGAGTTATATTCCAGAGAAGATATATTGTGAGGAGAGTGAAGATGAATATGAGAACGAGGAGTCATAGTCATCAGCTACCGGTGCAGTGGTATAATTAATATACTGCATAAAAAAGCTGAAGCGTTTTAATTTGACAGTGGTGCAGCGAGATCACTTTTATCAATTGCTGAATAGACTGACTCCATATAAGATGGAGGGTCGTGTGAAATATATAAAATATGAGTATATACTCAAGCGTATTATTGAGAGGATGGGTCTTTACGAGCATGTGGCAAAATCTAAGATGGTATCTGGGAAGAGCATAGGCGAGGTCTATGTTAAGATTATTTTGAAGGCTTTGGTGTCTGATGAGACAATGTTGTCAGTGATGCTGTTGGAATCTACGAGTTGAATTGCTCAGGACAAGCAAAACATTTGATGAGCGATGTTTTTCCTTTGGTGGAGATGATTTTTTTACTTTGAAGAAATTTTGTTTTATTTTTTGTAATTCCTGCTTGTAGAAAGAATGAGGTATGGGTACCCCCGAGGTATCTTTGAGCATGTAAGTGACAGGAATGATGTTTTGAAGGGTATTGACGACAAAGACTTCTTTGATCCAGTTAGGGGTATATCCCTTTTCAAGGTAGCTTTTTGTTTGCCGATTCTGATGGGATCTGCTTTAAATTTGGATTTAAAAAATAAGGCATCTGTGACATGTTGCTTTTTGTCAGCTGAAAAGACTTCAGTAGGTGTCATTTTGATGCCTCAATGCCATGTATGATTGTACTGGTGGATGATATCTGGCAAAAATTTAAGTATCGGTAGTGTTATCACATGGAAAATCTCTTCCACAAGCGATTTTTGAGAGTTCTGTTAAACCGCTTTATGACGGCCACTTTGATTTGATTGTGTTTGCTGTACAAGATAATATTTTCTTAAGCTAATCTGAGACAATTTGATTATAAAATTCATTTTTCCCTGATCTGCCCATAGTTTACTGGGCTTTTGTGCACCTACAATGCTATCAAACGCTTCCATGATAGAATTTCCATTGTTTTTCAGAGGAACTACCCATGTGTATTTGCTGAACACTTCGATGACTGTCATGCGATATTTGAAATTACCGTTGCACATGTTGTAATATCTCATGTCGATGAGATCTGCAGACCATATATCGTCTTTCGCGACTGCCATGACTCTACATCACAGAAAATGCTTGCGTGCTGGTTTATGCAGTTCTTCTGCAGGCATCGAAAGATCTTCTATCACAGCTAACATTTTCATTTTACCTGGTATCCCGATGCCTGGCTTATGTTTGGCGCCAGTGATACCACGCACAAGTGCTCGATCTAGAAGTTCTTTGAATTTGTTTGGCTTGAGTGTTTCTAAGCCCCTCAGCATGACGCAATCACATCTTGCTTTGTCATCGGAATGATCTTTGTAACGGATATTGTGAAGCATTGCGATGGCACAAACACCACTGTAGGGCTCTTGACAGAGCAGCGGCTGATCATTTTCATTCAACTGCTGTTCATAGGGATTCCACGGTCTGGTATATTTCTATCCAGGCAACATCAATCCGTCATGGGGTCTTGGAAGTTTTTTCCGATCAGTGCATGAACATCCATGGCACCATCAATAATTTGTCTCTCTCCGTAGCGTTTGCAGTTTTCCATGCACATATTTATTTCCATGCGAAGGTTTTCGCAACTCGTGTCGGTATCACAGTGCCTACAATGTCACATCTTTTATACAAAACCATGACAAACTCTGTGTTATGCAGCATAGCTCCATATAGTCTGTATTTTAGTGGTCTCCACTGGCGACAGCGATGCTTGTCGGCATCTCTTTTCCGGTGATGATGTGATTTTTTGGAACCACGTACTGCATGCCTAGATTTGATCATGAGGCGATGACCAAGCCAGACCCAAAATCGATCCACAAGCCATTCAACAACAATGTGATTATGTCCACTGCACTGCCGCCACCCTGAAACACTGAAAAAGTGTACAGAAACATCCACAAGGGATTTATTTACAATCACGAGTCCATAAAGAACTCCTGCAACATATTATAAAACCTACTGTGGATGCAGAACTATGAACACACACAGCCATCAAACTTGGAATAGCTCTGAAAGTTCATTTTGTGCAAGCTACGGATCAATAAAGCATCAATGCGTGGATGAAATCCAAACATTTTATCATTTATCGCAGTGACTATTTCAGTCACATCGTCAATGTTGCATGGTTGTTTATCCAAAGCCGCATCAAAGGTTATCAAGAGTCAGGATCAGCATGGATCTTCGACGTAGTAAATTCCGTCTCATTTTAAACTTCTAAATTAACACCGTTTCATGGAAATAATCACGTGCCACTTTACAAACAAATCATCGCAACAAAAGTGTTTATCAACATCAGAAACAACAATGACTACTGTCTCTTGTGGGTGATCCTCTCGGTGAAACATCATGCTGAAGATCATGGTGGACTCTCCACAATGCTTTTGGACTTGATGAAAAGAAAGCGGACAATAGACAGTTCATGGTCCATCCCATGCTGATCTCCTTAACAACCTAGCAACACATCATCAATTTACTTTATTTCCAAAATCATTTTGTATACATTAAAACTTGTCGGTTATGCCAATCTCAGTCCACACTATATAAGAATCATGGATATTTATGTTATTATTGCTTACAATGCTATCCTCAACCACAAAAACTACACGACCACATGTTGTAGGGATACTGTCAAGAACTGCAAACCATTAAGATGCCTCACGAGGAAACACTACAGTTTGAACACCACTACAGAAAATATGCACAGATGTTTCATATCAACTTTGACACAGAAGCAATCCTTGAAAAAGTACAAGAAACCTCACCTGATCCAGGCCATTCTTTTACCAAAGTGGAACAAAACATGTCCTATGCACTATCGACTATAAAACATGCTGTCCAATCAATGAAAATTTGTCTTCACCATATCGTCAGCATGGCGGCAAGGATTTCGTCTTGTGGTTCTTTCAGCAACCCATTGCTGAATGGAAACGTATCAATGACATCCAAAGAAATTTAGCAACAATGATCCCACTCACTCCACAACAATTGTGACAACACAAAGCAGCTCAGCGATGCCACTACTGTGAAGAGTACTTTATGCCACATGGTAAAAGAGTCAGAGATCATTGCCATGTGACCGGATGTTATCGAGAAGATGCTTACGATAACTGCAATATACGTTTCTAAGATCCAGACATCCTACCGGTGATCGCTCATAATTTACAAGGATAAAATGGACATTTTATAGTTGCAGCAACTCAATCATCCGTGCGTCAAACAACTCGCCTAGGTTGGAAACAAATCAAATGCATCCCCAACAATTTTGAAAAGTACAAGTCGTTCTCGATTGGACTTTCTCCAATTCATCGATAGCACTCAGTTCATGCCGGCATCGCTAGAAGAACTCACTGGAAATTGTCCTAAGTTCTCGTGCCTGCGAAAAGAATTTGTAGCCAGCACAGATCTATTCAAACAAAAAGGAATTTATCCCTACGTATTCATCAATCCATGGTTACGATTCGACGATTTTCAGTGGATCACTTGGAAACAGTTCCTCGAAGAAGGTCAAGTGGGACACCACAAGGACTGGTGCTATTTCATTGAAACTGAACTTGGATAGCCACACATTTCCATGATGTTCATAAAGATTATCTATTCTGCACCGAACAAATTCTTGTCACCAACTCAATGTTGTCTCCACTAAAGCAGTATAATAAGTTCTGACTCGGAAACACCAAGGTGAAAAAAAAATGGTACCAAATCACTCCAACAAAACCAAGTACAAATTACACCAATGACTGCTTGAACAAGCTCTCCAGCATGGACTCAATCTTGATAAAGTTCATCATGCTCTCAATTTTCCTTAGTCACTGTGGATGATGTTGTAGTTATAGGGTTAATGCAAATTTTCAGCACAAGATAGGCTATACATGGCACCCAGTATAAATTAGATCTGTACTGATGTCACTTTCTGGCGATTATGCTGATACAGCGTATAGCCGATTCTTAAAATTGCCGATACCGATGAGACCGATTATTTCATTATTATTTGTTTTATAACAATGACTGGTTCAGAAATATAAACATAAACTATTCATGAATAGTGTAATGCAAGCAGGTATTTTGCCGTGTGAGTTATAACAAGCATGTTTATGCGGCAAGTGGATTTGAACTTCTATAAAAATAAAAAAAAATGAAAAAAAAAAAAAACAGAAACCGGATAAGAAATACATTGCTATGTATTGAAAACAACAATCACACAAACATAAAACTTAAAAAACTTTAAAACTAACACTGATAAAACTTACGGTTTGCCAATTCAAGATATAAATGAATGAAAATCTATTAAGCTAGTCTTTTAACTTAATGTTCAATGATCCAGGTCGCCATTACTAGATTTCAATAAATGACTACAAAATGTTAATAACAATAGCCCAATAATGATTAAAATTGATAATACGCATGCTTTAAGACTAAAGTTAGACGTCACTGTATGCTGGCTGCAGCTAATACTGAAAGCCAAGTCGAGGTAGGTTGTACTTAAGCAACAGCAACATTTCTCCCTTCTTGCCAAGTAATGATCCACGATAATCCGAAAAAATTTGGCTTGCACCACTAAATAGCTGCTCGCTCGAAACGCTTGAAGCTGGTGCAGACAAATAGCATCTAGCTAATTTGGCCAAGGAGGGGAACTGAAACCTGTGAGCGTTCCACTAGCCATATACGTCTTCTTCACGTGGCAATAGAATGCTAGCCAGATACAATTCAAGCATCCCGTCAACCGCGTCATCCACGTGGGTTGTTTCATTGACGGTACAGACAGGTTCATCACAGGCCACATAAAACAAACCCCAAACACACGACATTGATGGTCCAGTGGCATTTGTTTCAGTTTCAGTTTTTCTTGTTTTGGTTGGGGGTGCCTCCTGCTTGTCAGCTGATGCAAATATGATGCATTCTGCTCTAAGCCATTCCTTGGATCTGATCACAAGTAATTCTTTCCTTGAATAGGCGATGTTTGAATCGTGGATCCAAGATGGTGGCCAAGACAAGCTTCCTGTTGCTGGCAACATCAATAAAGCGTGTGTTCAATGACGTCTACATATCACAGCGCATTGTATAAATACCTTGATTCGCTTCATGCTCTCGAGCCAGCAACATGCGGAGCATTTTCAGCAAAGGAAGAATGTTGGATACTGATGTTTGACTATCACTTACTTCCTTGGTAATGTCCGCGAATGGGCCTAACGTGTCAACAATATTGTTAATCAAGACCCACTGTTGGGCTGTTAGGGTATGCAGGTCATAGAAAGTAGTGTTAGCCCCCAAGACTTGTTTTTTTTCATATAACGAAACCAACGTATTGTATGTAGAATTTCAGCGTGTCTGGACATCCTGGTTGAGTTTCTTATGGGCAACGCCTAATTTTTCCTGCTTCTCTTCAAGCTGCTGTTGTTCCAGGATGGAGTGCCTGAACGTGCCGACTATGGATCGCGAGATCACCAAAACATCTTTGACAGCTCGTTGTGACAGAATGCCATCACTGACAACGAACTGCAGCTTGTGTGTAAAACAGCTGATGCTGTCTATTTCAGCCAAACGCATTGCTTTAACCATGTTCGCACCTCCGTAATGCAGAAGAACATGGATATGAGTTTTGGGAATGTTGTATTCCACGCATAATTTGCCCAGTTTGCTTGCCAAATATTTTCCTGTGTGTGATTAATCGAGAGGCATTGCTGCTAAAATCACCTGTTTCCGCTGAAAGTCTTCCATCAACCAGTGTGCCGTTACACTCAAAAGGCTATGACGATGTAATTGCAGCGTAAGTTCTGGTCAAGATTTGATATCGTATAGTTTTTAGAATCCATCCAGCCTTTGGAAATGCATGCTTTGCAAAGTGTGCAATTTGCTTTGGACTCGTCAACTGCATTTACTTTGAAGTAATTCCAGACTAAACTTGAGTGTCTCGAGTTCGACATTATGCATAGGCTTGGTAGTATATTTAATAGTGTACAATCGCTAGTCAATATTAATAATCCAATCGATTCACGCTCTGGAAACAATGTTTTAAATCAAGTAAGTTACTACTAAGTTGTCCACGTGGCTGGATGGATGCATGCACCATGCTTCGAGTCACACGCTGAAGCAGGTCACCAGCTGGGGTATCCAGGGGTTACGTTGCTGGTGCTGGCATGTCAATATCAATGCTGCATAATATTTGTATGTGAGCATTCAGCTGCTTCAGCGTGCGACCGGTATTTGTTGATTAGCAGCATTGCAGAACTGGCTAAAGAACAGATCAACTATAGTGAGTCATAGTTTCGTAGTAGTTGGAAATTTCGCTAGCTATCTAATCTGCCTAGCTATCTGCTAATGTGTATGCTGGAAGTTCAACAGCCACACGACGCCTCATTGGCTGGTTGGCTGCTGTGATTGGGATGAGTGCATGAATGGCATTGACAATTTGTTGTGTGCAGACAATCAGCGGTAATTTACAGCAAGTGTGTTAAAAAGTATTTACTTTTAAGAATATATTGTTTTTCAATTAACTCCCAAATCAAATGTTTATTCCTTAATTTCCACTATTTAATTCTCATTTAAAATTCAAGCCAAATCAAGATGAATGTTATGACTGAATTTATATTTTTGAAATTTGTTTACATAGGAACCGATTATTTCTGCCGATACTGATTATACCTATTGTTCCAATAATCGGCCTGATTATGAGTATGGCCGATTAATCGGTACAGCTTTAGCATAAACGGTGGAGGAAGAACCCAGGAAAACCCCCGAAAGAACCACAGACTCACAAGAAGCTACCGGCAAGCTTTCTCTCATACCTACATTGGCTGAGCCCGAGATTAAAACCCATGCAGGCAGAGGTGAGATGGCAGTGATCCGTATTGGTGCACTGTGGATGAAACCCAACATCGACTTCAACATGACACAATCAGCCAATGCCACCATGGCGTTCAACAATGACTTCTTCAAACTCATGAACCTGTTCGGAAAAGCATGGAAAACATTTAACACCACAAGAAAATCAAAACTGGTCGCCAGTAATGCCTTTCCCCACATGGAAATCTTGATGGAAAACTCGTCACAATCAAATCCAGAAAACCAGTTTCAAGCTGGACAAACCCATCTACGTCGGCATGGCTGTTCTCGATCTCTCCAAGATGTTCATGCTCAAGTTTCACTGCGAATTCATCAAACACCAGTACGGAGAAAGGGTCACACTGCTCATGGCCAATACCGACTTGCTCGTGTATGAAATTCATACCGACGATATCTACATGGACCTGCCTCAACACCGAGAACTGTTTGATCTCAGTGATTATCCCACATACAGTCCATTCCACTCTGATGATAATAAAAATTCAAAGATGAAACTCACGGCGTACCCATTGTGGAGTTCATGGGACTTTGAGAGATAATGTACTGCATCATGCTCGACCATTGCACCGCCATGTAAAAAGCAAAGGGGTACAAAACACATCACCGCATTAAACACATGCACTACATGGAGACATGCATTATTACTTCATGAGAACTTCCGATCACAACAGCACAAAATATCTACAATGCTCATAAACAAAAAAGGACTATGATGATTAACTTTACTCCACCTATGGCATTCTCACAGTCGCACACGGACACTACCAAGTCAACAGTTCCTAAATATCACAAGTATCTATTACCTACACACCAAAAAACTCCAAATCACTAGAAAACCCCAAGTGGTTCAGAACCACCAGCAGCTACAACAAAAGTGTGCTTAATGAAAAAAGTGGTCCAAACCCCTATTTCTCTAAAGTGGTCCAGAACTTCCACAACACAGCATAGATCAATGGGGTCTCTTTCAAGCAAGTTTCATCATGTAGTGATAAAGTGGTCCAGAACCCTCATTGTCCTAGGCAGAAAAAGTGGTCCAGAACCCCAATCTCCTATGATGGAGTGGTCCACATCCCCATTTCATAGTAGTATATACAAATCAGTTGCTTTAATACACCAGTCTTTTTCACAAAGTGATAAAGTGGTCCAAAACCCCCATTTTTATATACTAATAACACCTACATGGAGAGGGTAGTGGCCATTACAAATTTTAAGACACTGAGGCCTAATACTCTGGTCATTGCCAAATGAAATACAAATATGAGGAGATAATTAATGGCATTAGGTGGCAAAAGCTGTCTTTTCTATAAAAGTCAAATTCAAAACTAATTATAGAAAATGCAGATGGTTATTTCAATAGTATTTAGATCTCTTTAACATAACTGTGAACTGTTATTATCTACTTCATCCTCTTGCCAGATACTGAAATAAATTATCTGGAGCTTGCTAAACCATGCATTTACATATTGCCTGGACTCAAATTTGCTCCTAAATTAACACTCTGGAGTATACGGAACCATGTCATTACATACTGCCTGGACTCAAACTGACTTATAATATCACTGCATGGAGATTGCTGAACTTTGTATTTACACACTGGTTTGATTCAAAGATACTAAATTCACTGTCTGGAACTTACCAAGCCATACCTTTACATACTGACTGGATTCACACTGACTGATACATTTACTCTCGAGATTGTTGAACCATGTCCTTGCTTATTGCCTGGATTAAAACTTGATATAAAAGATCACTGCCTGGAACTTGATAAGCCATATCTTATGTGGGTCATATCTTTATATACTGACCGGACTCAAATTGACTTATAAAGGATTTTTACCTTTATCATGTTCGTTTTACTTATCATAAATACCTAAACCATATCTGCATTTATGGTTGTTCCACTGACAGAGCTTTTACTGCCGACTAAATGTATTTGTTTCCATGTACACATTTGTGTTTGTTCAACTGACAGTACTTTTACTGCCAGCTACATGTAACTGTTTCCAGGTACAAGTTTTTTCAGACATATAACATAAACAGAAATCAATGGTAATGTATTACATTTGTCTATTATAGGCTGTCAGCCTAACTAATCAGATACAAAGGTAATTTATTACACTTGTCAATGATATGATACAAGCCACACCAATCAGATGTACATATAATTTGTTACACTTGTCTATCATAGGATGTCAGCCACACTAATAACATGTACAAGTACTATATTACCCTTCTCAATTATAGCATGTGAGCTACACTAATTAGAGTACAGTTTGTGAATTAATGTAGGAACCATGCAATCATAAATAAATGGATTATGCATTAAACTGCATGTTCCAACAGTTTGGTATGTGTCATGTGGTGTATGCTGTGTCATTTTCAAGCCCCACATTTAGATTTGTAAGGCCACTCTGACAATGAGAAGATAATTTCCAATGGCCATTCTGAATTTTTAGCTGAAAATGTGATTATTTTACTTGTAACTTGGAGTTCAATTCATCTGTGGTAAAATAAATCAAACTAGAACTTGCTATAATTTTTACCATAATCACTCAACAGAGTATTTAACACAATGAAGCTCTAAACCTAAAGTGAATGAACAGCCAATTATGTTTCAAATAAAAGCAACTGCTCAAGTAACCAATTCGTGGAAATTAGGATTTTAGCAATACATACAATATAACAACCAATATATAAGTTCGCATCACATTAAATAATATATGTGAATTTCAGTTATAATCATCCTCAGCCAACACTGTGATAACAAAACCTATTTACCAAGTTTGAGCAATGGCCTATCGACAATAGTCTCTATAGAGGTAAAACAATCTCCATATTAGACGCAAGACAAAGACAAGAATATAAACAGTTGTCTCTGTCAAAATAAATATTATCCAACATCTCGACGACAATATTAAATTACTTAGTAGATGATAAATGATGGACCTGTGCTGTGTACTGAAAGCCTATGATACAATATAATTGTTGATACACACATCAAATTGATGGTCTTTTCATGCTTTGAAGATCTGTCAGTTGTAAAGTGGTACCGTTTCATATTAGTTGACATCTTAGTTGTATTTCCTGTACGAAGATTAAAGAAAAACAGACTTATCATCTGTGCATATGTCATTCTAATCTTTGAAAATATTTTTAAAAATAAATGTTAGTTGTCGTTTATTTTTATGTAAAATTGTGGGTCATGTTAGGCTGCTCCATGTGATCAGATGCAGGACTCCTCTTGCTTTTCATGCCCTGTTTTGCACTGCATCATTGCTTTGATACATCATTTCTATCTTTACTAAATGTGCAAGATGTTATAAACTTATCATTAAAACAGAAGAAATAGAACAATTTCCTTGTGCAAGGAAAATGTTATGTAGATGAAACACAAGAGTGGGAGAGGATATGTCTAATAGCCATCACATGGTACTTACTGCATATACAAAACAACTTCCAAGGCCACAGGCACTTATTTCTGTCAGGGAAAAGGAAGTTATTGATAACACCCAATTCCCTTCTACAAATTAACAAGGTGATTATTGTAACTTATGCAGTTTGGAAATTTCTCCTTTTCCTTTCCTGAGCTAATCTATTTTTCTCATCCCACTGGCATGGTCAGTTGCTGATTACATATATTAACATAAAAGGGGACATTCCAAACTTGTTTCACATATACAATTGAAGTACTTTACCAACCATTTAACAGTCACTTTTGCGCGAAGCTTAACCATTGCTTTGCATCTATTTGGATTGACTGTTTGATGCAATTCTTGCAGTGTGCCACAAAGACAATAAGCTATAGTTCTGCCTGGTGTTTATCATTTTACCCTGTACTTGAACAAAAAGTAAGCGCCAGTCAGAATTGAATTCAATATATCTCACTACACAACACACCAGAAGTTTAGCCTTCAAGTTCAATCGAAGATATGAAGCAAGAAACTTTGTTTGATTATTAGATGATCAGTAAAGTATGATCAGTAAAATATTTAAATCACACACTAGGAACAAGTCTGGAATATCTCCTTTGTAGTGATATATATTATTGGTGACCTGATTGGTAGTTATTGTTCTACCTTGGACACAAGGAAACAATAACCGCCAGAACTGAATGCAACATAGTTTTCTGTGTAACATAACATAAATGTACCCTTCATAGTCAATCAAAGTAGACATGATATGAGGCAACAATGCCTAAACCTGATACAATTTCTTCAAGGTTAGAGGCAACAATATGAAATATCTTGCACAAAAACAAACTCATCAATGACCTTGATGATACAAGCCTGCCTTATCCATTTTTACAGAAACTGGATGATAAATATAGTCTCAAGATCTAACAATATTAACAAGCTCAGTACAAAATATAAATATACACAGGTCTTACTCATAACAAAGTCATGCAACATCTTAATGTTACCAGCCAACTTACCAAGTTTAACTGGGGCGTGCATTACGTCAGCTGTTGTGGATCCAGATGTTGTTATTTGCATAACATGACCTGTTGTGGACCTAGAGGTTGAAGTTGCTGTGGAAATTGATGTTGTGGATGATGTGGAAGCAGATATTGGGCCTGGTATAATAGATGTAATGGAAGCCAATGTTGGGGCTTGCATGGTATTAATAGTTGTGGAACTGAATGATGTGGAACCAGTTCCTGTGCATGATGTGGAAAATGAAGTTGGGATTTGAATGAGACCCGGTACTGCAGAAACAGATGTTGGACCCTGCATGGAAGCACCAGTTGTGGATGCTGTGGAACCAGTTGCTGGGGCTTGCATGACATCTACTGCTTGTGATGGACTGTGGCCATATGTTGATGCTTCCATGGTACTGGATGTTATGCTTGATTGTTACCTGATGCTGGGGATGATGTGGAACCAGCTGCCACATCTGATTTGGAGCCAGAGTTTGGAACTGGAGTGGAAGCATCTGGTTGGGCTGGTGTAGAACGGCCTGCTGGGAGTGGCGCAAGATTTAAAGCATCTGGAAGTTTTTTAAAAAAGATGATTTTGAGCTGTTTTCCAGGTGTGTAAATATTTGTCCTACATGTACAGGGTGAGAAGCAAATTCCAAGTCCAATGATAAAACAAATTGTATTTCAAAATTATATTTTTCATACCGCATTTTCCCCAAGCTTAACTGACATAGCCAGTTATAAAACAGGGTTCCTCACTATGAAATATATCTATTTTGTCGTGAGTAGAAATGGTAATTACCGCTCGCAGACAAGAGTTGTTGTATGACAACCATTACAAGCATTTCATACATGACAACTATATATTAGTTTTAAGTTAAGGTTTATAGAAATAGGAACGTAATGAATGAAGCCTAATACAGTCCATCTGTTAAACCAGATTTGAAGATAAGAACTTATGAATGTCAAGTGAATATTGGTTATCAGTTTCATTATTAACGTATTGCATTTTTACCAATTGTCCTTTTTAAGAAGTTGATGTGAATACAAAATAAAACATTTTGTCAATAAAAAACATGAATTCAAATGCTTATTTATACAGGGATGAGCAATTGGTCTATCAATTAAATATAGCTAAAATTATGCCCATAACTGCCTCAAATACATGTAGCACTGAATCCGAGGAAGCCAAAAATAAGCCCCAATTTGCATAAAATAAATGCTGTACTAGTACAATTAAAAGCAATAATAAACGATAATAAATGGGGTGGGGTCAGTTAGTATGTGTAGATGTGGGAAAAATAATGTTTTCCCTATGTTACACTTGGTGATTAATTTCTCCAGTACATCCATCCTAATATCATCTTTTGTGAGTTCCAAAGGTATTCCAGTTGAAGGTCTGTATTGTACTGATGTATCAACATTACAAAAAATCACTGTCATTCAATCACAATTGTAATTCACTTCTATCTTGTTCGTCTTAGTTTATACTACAGAAACTTCAAAAAAGTTCAAAACATGGCTGCCCAGATCATCCTGCTCTGTAATCTTCACTTGCTACACGTTTGATCCAAAACAAATCTGTTCACTATGCTACATTAAGTTGACTGGCTCCAGTCCAATATACCTATCTGACTTCACTTATGTGTACACCCCATCAAGAAACTTATGCTCCTTTTCCAGTAATATTCTGAATGTTCCCACTGTTAAAATGAAGTGATATGGACAAACTTCTTTTACATACATGGCCCAGTAATGTGGAACACATTGCCCATAGACCAGAGACAGAATGACTGTGTGATCTTATTCAAGAGTGCTCTTACAGTTCACCTATTTAGACTTCAAGAACAGACTTAAAGACTTAACAATGTTTGCATCCCTAATTATTGTCAGCATGTCTTTTGTTTTGTAATTTTCTGGTGCTTTGGTTTCGCGATCATGTCACTGTATATGTTTTTATGTCTTATCTAATATAGTAAAGAGCTCAACTTTAAAGATTAGGCACTCTACTAAGTCCACATTCTTATTACTATTATTATTATTATTATTATCTTTTGCAATTCAATCAAAATTCCTACTATTAGGTGGATGAGCTCTAGGCTTCAACATTAGTAAATCTTAATAATTTCCTGTTTATCTTGAACAATTTATATCAATTTCTAAGGTTATTGTAGATATTGTTAATTTGATTATTTTACCAATGCTCATTCATTCAAGTTGCAATCCATCCATTACATTTCTGCAGCCTAAATTATGTACATGTTTATTATGATAACATTTGACAATATATAAAATATCACAAATAACCCTATGTCCAAATTACAAGTTCAAAACTCATTCTGGCAGGAACAACAACAACCATTTGCATTTAGAAAGCAATATTTCTTTTGAAATATCGGTGCTAAAAACTACCATCGACGCTCAACACCTTCCTAAATGGCTTTTGTTAGCAAACATAGTGGCTGACTCTAAAGTAAAAATGTCATTCCTTAACTGGTGCTTGTTGATAGATTCACAAAAAAGGAATTGACGAAAGTTGCCTTTATAAAACAAAATCACTTCGTTTATGACATGATAGTGAACAGACTTCATTAATGTGCAGACTAATTTGGCACATTACAAATAATCAGTAATATTCTAAGTCTTCAGGTAATAATTTACTAATCTCAATAATTTCTTTAAAGGAGGACATGTATATTAAAGTAAATTAACACTTCTTGAGAAAACACATGAAAGTTACTATTTGATTCAGAACAGTACATATATGTAAAATGACTTGTCAACCAAAACACATTCACATACATGTATTGCGAGACATGAAAGCTGCATTCCTGAGCAAAGACTCCAAAGAAAGTTTGGTGCTTCGCAAATTATAGCAAGTTTAATGATCATAGTTTTAATGATAGAGATTCTGCTTTTAACGACACAATAGAAGAAAGAAATCATAGGTAAGTATTGGTGGGTTTCATCCTATTAACAAAATAAATGTTTTTAAAATAAATACTGTAATTTATTTTTGTTCAATCCATCGTCATGACACTGACCAGTAACTGCTAAGAAAAGAGTTAATTTAAGTCGTTCAAGACTTCTACTCTACTTATTATGCTAGGCATGGGGGGGGGTGTAGGCTGTGAGAAATACAGAGACAGAGGAGATGGGATATAGTTTGAAACAAGTACTCTTGTTCTAATTGGCAGAAAAAAGAACCGTGTTTAGGCATGCGGCAAGACCATAAGACCTTTATTTAATGTTAACAGTTAAGTTCTCTAATTCAGAAAATAATAATAGATATGTAATTATATTTAGTTTTCATATAATGTTAGAGACCAGTTTTGCATATTATGAGAACTTTGCATCAAATGTGGTTCTCAGTCCAAATGTTTTCTCACCAACTAACATATTTTAAGTCTTAATGAGTATGTTTTTATTTTCTTTCAACTGGTATAGTCCATTTTGAAATGCCGAAGCATGACATTGACCAGTAACTTGTACATGAGCTAACTGTTTAGACTCCTGCTGTTGAGTTGATGCAGGAAGCTACAGTAACAGAGTAGTGGCTGACCTCAAAGTAAGAATGTTACTCCTTACGCCAGTACCTGGTGATGCATGTAGATTTATGTAAAAAACATAGGACAGAAATGAACTTTTTTATTCTTTATTGAAATCACTTTTTTCATCATGTGAATGATCAGTTATAGCATAAGAGTCAATCCAATGTACTCAGTACAGTGCCTTTAATAAATGTTTTACCATCTCATAAAGAATGTATCATGAACTATGTATCAATATGTATCCACTCACAAAGTTTCATGAATTTAGGTATGTATGCACATAACATGCTGCAATGGGAAAGCAGCAAATCAGTAGGTGTTCATATACTGGGGGATGTAGCTGCATGCCTGCACACTGGGGGCTCAGGGCATAGAATCGTTTTTCACTTGACTGAAACAGCAGTAGAATTTATCAGAACCCTGTCTGAGTGAAGATTTATAGGATCACAATGTTCACCTCTGAAGAACAAGAAAGTGGGTACGAAAGTTGCATTTAACATTGCATGATTCATCTGAACCCTACTCTGCATATCAAGGCTGAAGGGGATACCAACTTAGTGGTTGAAAATCTAAAAAGACAATGTTGACATAAGTTAATTGTTGCCTAGAGTGTGCACACAGTAATAGGTAGTAAATAAGCATAGACAAGAGAGAAGAACAGCTATAGTTGGTAGAGAGCTAGTCAGATATATTACCCAGATACTGCCGCTGAGCGAAACTTGCCTTTTCAGTAATGAAAACTCACCACAATAAAGCCACTTTTTTCATCTTCTAATGGGGTCGCCACAGTAATGAAGAGCAACCTGAAGCTGGTGTTGGGTTTTCCATAAAAATTCACAGCTAGTCAGCCGGCTCACAAATCTTCCAATGGGCATGAATGATGGAATAGTGTAAATGAGACTCAACTGTCTTGGAAAAGACATGCAGCTACCATCAGCACCTATTCACCCACCATAACCACCCAACATGATCAAGGACAACTTTTACATAGATCTGGGTCTCCTACAACAGATGTATGGAAGGCAAACAGGTTCATGGTCCATGGTGATTTCAGTGAAAGAGTTGGCACAGATCAGCATATATGACCAGGTGTCATCGGTACAAATGACTTTGGCAAATGCAACAATAGACTCAACTTATCCAGGAAATACACTAAAGATGACCTACTAATCACCAACACAGTCTTCTGCCTGACGAACGATAACACATATCAGATGCACCCACGTTCCCAGCATTGGTATCTCATTAACTATGTCATTATCAGGACAAGAGACAGGTAGGATGTCCGTAGCACGAAGGCCATGTGAAGTACAAGACGCTGTACTAATCACAGGCTCATAGTTTCCGAGCTCAATATCCACATGCAGCCTAGCAGATGACCACAAGGAAAAAAGTGCCCAAAATTATCAATGTATCCAAATAGAAACAGGAACATGTAAAAGAAGTATTTGTAGAAGAATTGTGCATTCACCTAGAAACAACTGATGCTAAATCAGAAAATATCAAGTAAAACTGGGCACCTTACCAAGAATGTGTACTCAGCTGTACATAAAATATTCTGTCCCACCACAATTAAAGATCAAAATTGGCTCCTTGAGAATAATGATAAAGAGACTATTGTTTGATAAATATCAGCTGAAAATGTTCTTTTTAAAATACAGCACTTCAGTATCTAACAAGGCAACCTTCAACAACATCAAGAGGTCTGCCCAATGCAAACTCAGACTGTTGCAAGATTCATGGCTGAGCAATATGGCCAATGCGATTTATACCTATACAGACAGGATTTTAAAAACAATCTGCTTTCCACATTTATCAGGAATATTTTCAACAATGAGTACAGACAACACCACACTGGTCACTGACAGAAAAGATACGACAAAGATGGGCGAAACACTTCAAGAATATCTACAATCATCTATCAATGTGAAGGAAATTTATTGGCTTCCTTAAGTGGAAATCAAATCACCTGCTAATCCTCC
>JAECUM010035861.1:0-11571 GCA_016617855.1 Megalonaias nervosa
AAAAAAAAAAAAAAAAAAAAAAAAAAAAAAAAAAAAAAAAAAAAAAAAAAAAAAAAAAAAAAAAAAAAAAAAAAAAAAAAAAAGAAAAAAAAAATATATATATATCTAGCACCCAGAAACATTATCACAATCAGAGTCAAATATATTTTCCTTTTCGGTCCATTTCTCAACATATAATATAAATAATAATACACTCTAACCATTTGTTATTAACTCAGCTATAATTATATGCATACTTGCGTAATGTTGATTTTAATATTTTATTCATTTCAGTTTAAGCATGTGTTTTGGTTCCACTAGGTATTATAGGTTACTGCATTTGTATGGGAAAATATGATCGAGTTTTTCGGATGCATATACTACACGATCTTGGGAGTACAGTATATCCATCCGACAAAACGAGTTCATATTTTCGCATACAAATGCAGAAACCTTTTTATTATATGCTCATTTTCTTATTCTACCTAAGGCTTAATTATATAAACAAAAGTTCACTACAAGAAACAAATAACTGAATTTATGCTGTATTCCACACTAAAAACACAAGCACATATTCAACAGTACGCAACAACTATATTATTAATGCTCACCTAACTCCGGCCAGAAAAATTTAACCTTAGTCATTTGCTAGATATCACTTGCGACAGAAAATGGCGTTTTTGTCTACTTAAAATGGAAATTTAGAGTCATATTGTGAATGAATGAGCATTGCAACAACTTTTCTATTTAGTCTGGAATGATTAGAGTTTGGTATTTTTGTCGATTCTACTAAATCTCATGATAATGACTGGATTTATCTGTGTCAATTCTTCATGAAGTACATCTGATTTCAGCAGTGAGGGAGTTGCGTGTTGACGTCTGTAAGTGTGTTTCTGTTCTGTCATTGAATGTTTGGAAACATAATGTGGGAAAAATATGAAGCCTTTCAATTGTAATTATCAAAATGACGCTGTGAAATATAATGTTTATTTCATTTTGAGTGTAGTAAGGAGGATGTAATTGCACTTGGAATGTAGCCGAACTTAAACTAGAATTTCAAAATGTGTAATCAAGCTTTACAAACCATGACATCGCTCATGTAATTCGGATTTGCAAAACTAAGTACATTTTGAGGAAATTTAGGATGTGAAACTGTGAATATATTTTTGTTCCATTTGTATTACCGGCTAAAGAAGACACGTTTATGCCTTGTCACTTGCATGTTATTTGTAGAAACCCAGCAATATTTTGGCCCCTCTGGCATCTATCGCTTGCCTAAATCCGAAACATTGTATCACAAAATTTAACGCGGGATATTGCAAAGCAGCTGGTATGTGGCAGTCCTCGAAACATCTGCTTTAGTTCATTCAGAAATAAATATTATCAACCAAAACGTAAGGCGTCTACGACATGAGTGTACATGATTTGTTTACAAAATATTTCCTAATACACTACTGGGCACACGTGTCGTGCACGTGAGTGCAATATGAGCAGGTGTACAATATCGTAAAATGCTGCACGATTCTGACAAAGTAAAGTTAACGGAAACGAAAATGAGCATATAATAATATATGCTATGTTTTACTTAAGCATCAAGAGTACATAACATATTCTATTTTATTAGATAAAATACAGAAGATAAAAAAAAAGAAATTCCTACACATCTAACGGAGTAAAATTTAATTACACAAGTTTAATTATACTAAATTATTCAGTAGAGGGTGAATATGTAATGTTGGCATCAGGACTATTTAACAGCGAACCAAAATATGAGTAAACTGAGTAAATTCATAAGTAAGTTAAAAATATATTTCAGCAGCTTCAATTACTGTAAACTTTAAAAGGGCTTGCTTTAATGTCTTGAATTTTTACATTTATAATTATTAGTTTATTTTCAGTTTTATAATCTCATATGGTTTCGTACTGAGGTAATAGTTCTTTCAACAGAGTCAGATTCAGTCTTGCTTTCATTTATGACTGATTGTGTTATAACATACAAAACTGTGTTAACGGTCCTTGTCCATTCTTTTGTGGCATGATCTATCTGACAACACCTGGTATGTACATCAATTCCTTCTGTTGATTCCGTCTCATTTTCCTTGACTTGTTCTCCAAGCAAGCGTTTGGTGAGAGAAGTTTTTCCCACGTCTTGGTGCCCTACAATCATGACTCTAATGTTGTAGAATTTTTCTTTTCCAGCTGCAAGCGCTTCAGTGTATAACATTTGAAAGCTTTCGTCCATATTGAGTATTTCAGGAGGCAACACTGTAGCAGGAAATATGAAACCAAAGTTAGTGTCGGTCATTGTTGGATCACTGTCGCTTACTTCTTAAAGTGGATAGTGGTACGATTGTAGAATAGTAGCTTTCGTCTGTTGTTTTGTTTAATGATTCAACTGCATTTATGACAGAGTCATTGTTTGAGTAGAATGTTAAGTAATTTAATACCTACAGTTTCTCCATTAGTGCTTTAATCTTCGTCTTATGCAGAGAACCTGTCTTGCTGCTCAGTACAATACATATAGTTGCATGAAGTCTTCTTCTCTGTGAGGGATATCTTTATCTGTCACCAATTTTCAAGCCACTAAATGGTCTCGCCTAAAATCATGTTTTGGTCATTGTATATAATAGTATGACATCTATATATCCCGGAACAGGTATGTAATCTGGCGCATTTCATATTCAAGCAAATTGTCAAATTTTCCTTGAGAAGAACGTTACAAACCGATAAATATTTCAAAGCTAATATACTTACATTAGCATCTGTTACAAATGGGCGATCTTTAGAAAAAAATAAATTCAAAACCTTTCTCTTAAGTTTATCCACTTTTCATTGCCATATAAAAGTGAAAAAGTAATTTAATCTCTTGATAAATTGTTGCGATGGATGTGGAAACTAGATAAACAAATGACTGGGCTTTATTCTAATTAAAGGTTTGAAAACTGTCATTTTGCCAATTGGTGTTTAGAATCTCTTTTGGTGTTTAGGATCTCTTTTCTAAATGCTTCAAGGAAATTATTAATTTCCATTTTATTGTCAACATTTTCCTTCACAATTTTATCCACCAAAAGCTTTATGCTCAATGATGAAAAATCAGCCGTCCACTGTAATTTTAACTTGTGATGCAAATCTTTCTTGGCGACACTTATTTCCTATCCAAACAGCGTTTACTTTGGTAATATATGTTACGGCCCTAATATTGTTGTAGAGAAGTTACATATTCTATAGGAGATTTCAGAGATTCGAACAAAGATTAAGAAGTAAAGTAGTATCATATATAAACTGACAGTAAACATTGTCTTTAATTTAATTTGATAAATGTTATATTATTATTATTCTTTAATTCTCTTAGACAATATTTCCACGCATCAAAATATAGGGAAATATTATATCACTTGTCTAAAATTTCAAGAAACATTTAAATGACGAAGGAAAATTGCCGATGAGACCTTACAATAAAAATTCTAACCAAGTGAATTAAAACTGTCCAAAATTAAAGAAACTTGAAACATTACGCTGATGAAAGTTTATTAAAATTAATATATCCGTAACTTTTAAATATTCTGTAATGTGCATAATATGAAAATTACATCTATTTCCTTGAATGTATCTCCCTATTACAAAACAAATTTACTCGTCAGATATTGTTTTATTCAGTACAGACTTAGTCACTAGGCAATACATGATGATGCTAATTTCTGGAACTTTAAGAAGTGAAATTGAATGCCATTTGTTCAGGTATGAGTGATCAAGTCCATGCCAAGAAAACGTCCACCATAAACTCTGTTTAGATTAGAACAGACGTGAAAGACATAAAGGAGAGAATCTTTGAAGAAAGGGAAATATAAAATGCACATTCGCACATTTAATAATAATAATAATAATAATAATAATAATAATAATAATAATAATAATAATAATAATAATAATAATAATGAAAACAAGAACAACTACAATAATAATAATAATAATAATAATAATAATAATAATAATAATAATAATAATAATAATAATGATGATAATAATGATAATGATAATAAGAAGAAGAATAATATATCCACGAGAATGTGTGCAATACGAAACATGCAAATGTTCAAAACGTAAGCATCAATAAGGCAAAATTGCATTTTACAATACCCATGAGTTTGAATTTATGTTCAAAATAAATATGAAAAGAAATATAATTAAATGTATGCTAAATGTGAATGTTAACTATGAATATAAATATAAAAATGTCACACTAAATCAAATTCATTTACAACAACTTGAAATAATGAATAAATTACAATGTAGCCATGCTTTATGGAGACCATAGCAGCGGTTAAAAAGCAACTGAAAGGCAATCTATAAAGTGCAGAAATGCAGGTTTATGGGACCAAATAAATAATGCATCTAACATCATAAGCTTGCAATATAAGAAAGGAATCGAAATTTAATCGTCAAACACAGAAACGCTTTTGGAATGGTGTATACTTACTAACATCCTCTGAAGGACTAGGATGTACAGCAGAATCAGTTTCCTCTGAAAGAAATAAAACGAGATTATAATTGTGGTACCTCACATCATATGTCAGAAAAATTCCTGCAAATAAATGTAATAAACGTTAATATATCTTTGGTCCTCTTGAACACATTCCAAACGAAAGAGCCCTTAAATTCCCAGTATCTGAGGCTCATATCTCCCACACCACATAGTATTATTTATAATTTTGCTTGACTTTCATTTTCCTAAAGCTGTATTCGTGCAGATAAATGTATGAGTTTTACGTTTAAATAAAGATACACATATGCACATTAAGGTATTCAAATCTTTAATGGAGTGGAAAGCTTGGTTAAATTATTCAACAAACGCGACAGAAGTAAAATGGCATTTTCAATAATTAGGAATTGTTAGTGTGTGTTCTTTCTTCTTTTCTCAGCGAGAGGTTTCTCCTTTCCTTTTCAATTATTAGACCCATAGTAAAACGAATGTCTCTTATTCTCGTTATCAAGCCCTCCTCATTTCGAAACATGTAAGCCATTTCTAAAAGTTTACTCCGTTCCTGTTTTGCATTGGCCGGAAAGCCAAGCACAACCAATCACTAACTCCTTATAAGCATAAATGGATATTATCATGATTGATGTGGGTTCCTCTATGTTTAAATCTCCCTATGGTAGTCTATATGCATTGCACAATAGATACGAAATTATTGATGATTTTGTTTGTAAGCCAGAAATCAGTTACCAAGACATTTCCAACATTATAATTTCTTTTCTCTTCTGGGCGTTCATGAACACCGTAATGTTTGCTGGAACACTTAAGAATAAGTACACAGCACTATATCTTTTTCCATTATCAATTAACCTAGATAACATTATTTTATTATAAAAATATTTCTTCTAAGATAGATATGGTATTACGTCCATTTACAAGAAAGGAAATCACTACTTTAAATCTACTATTCGTTGTGACTGAATATAATATGCTTTCTTCTTCACTGACTTTGAAAGTCATATGTAGCTGTTTATCTCTTTGGCAAATTTGATCTCTTAATTGTATGTAGATCGTAAAGTGTTAACGCCACAGAAAGTGTTAAGTTTATTCATTTTGTCTCTACTCCCATTTCAGCAGCTATTTCCATCAATTAGTCTTTACTTTCTGTGTGCAATATGTCTGTTCTGGATTCTTCAAGGGTCATATGTACTGTTGTTGAAAACGTCTGACATTAAAAATCTCCACATTATGTACAGGCTATAAAGGTCTTCATTAAAACTAATGCAAGTAACTTGTTACCGTTAAAAGCAACTCCATTCGCTACCTGTACTGATCTTGTGATTTGTGTCGACATGCCGACACAATGGGTGTTGAAGCATTAATTAAAATATATTACTGACGCATTTTAAATAATACAGAAAATGTAACAAAATGTTCAACCATGTGTCGATGAACAACAAAAATTCATTCCTGTAGTATGGTTTGATTATCTGTTCTCTGAATGGTGAACAATCAATAGCATATAAAACCTTTTGACCTTCAAATAACTGGTTTATATTTCAGAAGCCCAAAAATTCACAATTGATCATAATTTATTTACGATCAGGATTACAAATATTAAGGCACTTCACATTGGTATAAAATATTTCAGCTTTAACATCAGACGCGTCTAGTGTTTTTATATAAAATTGTGACCTTTACTAATCAAGGGAATGAAACTGAACATATATTTCTCCAATGTATATATGTATGTTCAATTTATGTTGTACACCATTTTAACTTTTAGCGTTGCTCAGAAATTTGAAATTCTATTGTTTGTGTCTCGGCACATATTTTACAAACATGAACTTAAATCATTGAAATTTTCAGATTCATCCATGTGTGCACCGGTAGTTATTTTGTGTGTATAGCAAACGTTTAACCGCATTGAAATAAGAAACGCTAGTGGGGTTACCTGGTTCATTCAAATGACTGAATACAGCAGGTAATCTCCTAATCTCATTGCTTTTATAGCGTGTCACATACAGATCTCCTGACTGTTCCTCACAGTATATGGCATAAAGCCCATATAGCGTCTCATCCCTGTGCACTCTCAGTTTTTTTCCGCTGATAGCTGATGAATGCTAGAAGAGTAGCTACATACATATATAAATCCCCTTTTGTCCACACATATACCACTGGAATACTTCAGTTCATTATCTTTGTACACAAAGCTTCTAGTGCCTGTACTAATATCGAACGCGTACACGCCATTATTAAGGGAGTCAAGACCAGCAAGACAGGAAATGTAGACTATGGTGTCATTAGGACTTGTGGCCAAGTAGCTCCGTTCCGTCCCTTTACAAATCTTGTGGAAATGTTCTCCATATCCGCTTTCAATCGACACTATTCCCCAATAAATCCATCCATCTATATATCCACTGACTAGAAGTCTGTCACCGGAATTTAGGGCATTTACATCTCCTTTACAACCAGTAAATGGTCTCGTTAAATTTAATGTCTTCACTTCTGTAATGGCTAGTGATTGATGTGTGGGGGCAACTGATAGGATTTGTATCTGACCGCTATCCATTGCCACTGCGAATGTATTATTTGTTTCCTGTACAAAACAACTGCATGCATTCCGGGGTTTTGACTTTAGCTTGTCTAATCTCGCCAGTAAATGGCTATCGTTGCGACTGTAGAGCAAGATTTCATCCGCATGTCTGTCTAAAACCATCAACATCTTTGAAGGCAAAAGTACAAGACCGGTGAATGCAGGGTCATAGTTAGCTGTAAAAGAAAGATAATCACGACAATACTAACATGTGTACTCATATAAAATAATTTAAAAAGTGGTAAACTTATGCATATAATGAATTTTATTGTATTTCTAACCATAAACAATATCCATGGTTTTATCACTAGAACAACCTACGTCAACCTCCTCTCATCATCACCATGCTGTTGTCTTTATTATTATTGCCAGTCGTCACATGGGAACAGTTCCAATTATTTCCTTTTTTCTGTGCAGTAAGTCTGTATGCTGAAGACTTAAATGTTTCATTACTTTTAGTTGGGGGATTTTACAGTTCATTAAAATAATGCAGCACAAATTAACAACTAAAAGCAAAACTATCGTGTGATTATAGGTTCCTTGCGGAAGCTGGTGATGTCGCTCTATCATTTGCAAAGAAGACGGGGATTTTTGTGATGCATATATTGTGATACGAGTGTAATATATTCGAACGTTGCCTACACCGTTAAAAATAGGCACATACAAATTGGGTCGATGATATTTCTATAGTTGTAAATTGTTCGAACATTTTTAGACATTGTTTAGACATTTTTAGGGTGGCCTTAAATAGGTAGGATAAGGGTACATTTCAAACAAGTCTTGTATGTCTCACGTGACTGAAGGTTGGCAAATGTAATCAATAGCCCATGTGATAACACAGGGCGGACAATACTGCCTTGGTGACGTAGTTTATCCCTGCCAGCAGGAACTTAGTCTCTTGGCCACAGCATACAAACAATTGCGATTCCCACTCGTTATCAACATACACGCTTAAAATATACAAGACAAATTAATTCATGTGACATGTAGCTTACACTGACCTCTCGGTGTTTGTGCCTACCCAATATACACGCACAAACACTACTAGGTATGAAGACACAAATATCTGGGTGCAACTGATGTTGATGCCAGAGTAGAGTCCATAACTACCTAGGGACTTAATACGCGCGTCATCGCATGGACACTATTGAGGTACACATCCTAGGACCATGTATCCACTTAGCTGTCATGCAAAGAAACATTAATATATGCAACAAACTTTGACCCCATTGTCCATCTTTACCGGAAGCGTCTTAGCTTCTTTACAGTAACTTGGAAACATTTGAGATTTCCACTTTTCAACCTCATATGTACACACCGGATATGACAAGGAAAATATATTAAACTAAATTTGACAAGAATGTCCATTCATACCCAGGTCGACTTAAGCCCTGCATAAATAAACAAATTTATGCTTGCCGTGCAAGAAAATACAAAGGTGTCCATACAACCACCAGATATAACGGTAATATGGAATTGTTCTTCTTATTGTATTACAATTTCTCTTCAGTTCTTCAAATCTTAACATAATCTCATCAAATATTCCGTCAATGATAGACTCTGACAATTTTTTGTATGTTTACCACATTTGAATGCCAGCAGACAACAAGAGCATAATTCTTGAATAGAAAGGCAGCGTTGATTCAAAGAAAGTGTGAACACCAGAACGTATTATCACGGAACTATGTACAGAAAATTATCCCCTTTCCGCTTGCGACATTACCAATTTTTTTTTTTTTTTTTGGGGGGGGAGGGTATTTGAGATGATTGTGCCATAGTTTTCCTCGCTTGGTGTATTGACTTACTATGGCATGTGCAATGTGCCGGCGTGAGGAACACACTTACCTCCTGTTTCTAGTTTAAGACACTCAACATTCACTGGTTTATCTGCTGCTGTGGCCATGCAGTTTTTAATGAGACGCTGAGAGGCTCTATTGACTCTAAGATGAATTGTCCACCGGACAATGGGTCAAACGGAAGGCTAGTCTGCAAAAGATAGCAAGAGCATTCAGAAGGAACTCCAGTTATATATTTGCGAATTAAACAGTGCAGAAATCATTGTATGGTATCCAGCTTGTTTGCATAGAACATGGATAAGAGTTTCCAGTAAATATACCCATTAAGCACGTGAAAAAAGTTTCAAAATGTTTATTACACATAAATAGTACGAGTAGTCAAGAAGAACAAAACGTACATCACTGCTTGTTGAAGAAGTTATTATTGAAATCATATAAGTTCCAAGGAGTAAATATGGTGCTCTATGGAGTTTACATAAATTTGATGTTACTGATGACTCCAAGGCCTTATGAGAATTTTACATTATGGGACCGTAGGACAGTTACGGAAGTTTAACATTATTGGACGGTAATTTAAAAATGCCGGCAACTATGGAGATTTAATCCAACACACAACAGGGTTTACTTCATACAACCTCTTCCTGCCTTGCTGTCTATATAATCCCTCTTAAATAACAGTGGATGTTGGTAATTAGATTGTATGGAAGTAAATTGTCCTTCCCATTAATGCCACCATGGACATTAGAACCTTAGCGCTATTGCTTTGCTGATGTTGCAAGTTGTGGAACGGTTTTACCTGACTATGACGAAAACCAAAAGTAATCAAGGAGGCCGGTCTCCTTCTCCTGGGCAATAAAGGGTCTATCCCTAACAGCACTAACTTAGTCTCTGAGCCACAGCATACAAACTATTGCCATCTCCACTCGTTATCAACATACACACTTAAAAAATACGACAAGACAAATTCATACAGGTAACATGTAACTTACACTGACCCCCGGTTTTTGTACCTACACAATATATACGCACAAACACTACTAGGCATGAAGATACAAATATCTGGGTGCAACTGACTTTGATTTCAGAGTCAGTAACTATCTAGGGATTTATTCCGCTCGTAAATAGCATGGAATCTATTGATGTACACATATTAGGGCCATGTGTAGACTTAGTTGTCATGCAAAGACACATTCATACATACATTCATAATTCCTATTGTATTACAATCTCTCTTCAGCTCTTCAAATCTTAACACAATCTCACCAAATATGATGTCAATGATATAATCTGACAATGATTTGTATGTTGACCACATTTGAATGCCAGCAGAAAATGATAGTAAAATTCGTGAAAGAAGAGGACTCGTGGAGCCGAAGAAAGTGTAACATCGCAAGGTATTATCACGGAACTATGTGCGAAAAGAGTAAAATTCGTGAATACATCGGACACGTTGAGCCGAAGAAAGTCTGAAGGCCGCAACGTATTGTCACGGAACTACGTGCAAAAAATTATCATTGCATAGTGTTTGGATTTAGATATATTTTGCATACTTTTGCCGCTTGTGACATTACCAATTTGTCTTGGTTCTGTCAGACGACTGTGCCATAGTTTTCCTCGCTTGCAGTATTGATTTACTCTAGCAAGTACAATGTGTCGACGTTAGGAACTCATTTACCTCGTGTTTCCAGTATAAAAGTCTCAACATTCACTGGTTCATCTGCCGCTGTGGCCATTCTGGTTTTAACGAGACACTGAGAGGCTGTATTGACTCTAAGATGCGTTGTCCACCGGACAATGTGCCAAACTGAAGGCTAGACTGTAAAAGATAGCAAGCACGTTCAGAAGATACCCCTGTTATATATTTGCAAGCTAAACAGAGTAGAAATTATTGTATGGTATCCAGCTTGTTTGCATATAACATCGTTAAGAGTTTCGAATAAATATGCGCATTAAGCAGTTGAAAATGGTATCAAGAACGTTGCTTTCTGCAGCTGCAACTGGATACACCGTTTTCAAAATGTTTATTGCACATAAATGTACGAGTGGTCAAGAAGAATAAAACGTACATCACTGATTGTTCAAGAAGTTATTATTGGAACCACATAAGTTCCAAGGAGTTAGTATGGTGCTATATGGAGTTTATATAAATTTGATCATACTAGTGACACCAAGGCCTTATGGGAATTTTACATTATGGGAGCGTATGACGGTTACGTAAGTCTAACATTGTTGGACGGTATTTAACAATACCCGCAGCTATAGAGATCTAAGCACTTATTGATAATAAAGCACACACAACAGGGATTACTTCATACCACCTCCTCTTGCCTGTTTGTCTATAATCCCTCTTAATATCTGCGGATGTGGGGAATTAGACGTTATAGAAGTAAAGTGTCCTTTCCACTGATGCCACTATGGACAATGGGACCTTAGCGTTATTGCAGAGCTGATGTTGCAAGTCGTGTCTCGGTATTATCTCAATGTGCTGAAACTAAAAGTATTCCATCAGGTCGATCTTCTTCCCATGGGCGATATAGGATGGTCCTGTAACAATCTCACCCTCCTGCTGACTCCGCCAGTAGGGACAGTCCCCTCACTCCGTGTGCGACGTTATGAGAGGAGGATCCACTTACCACCGAATCTTCCAGGTATCAGAGATGCACTGGGTCGCAACTTTCTGCCTCCCAGGATCAAGATCGTGACTACAATATTCTCTCAGTCTTACT
>JAECUM010035862.1:0-19623 GCA_016617855.1 Megalonaias nervosa
ACTGGCGAAGAAATAATATTTCAATCAATGAATGCAGCTGGAAAATGTTTTAATATTTGCATTCGTTCGGTTTAACGTGTTGCAAATAACATAACCAAATTGGCTTATTCAAGGAAATATAGGAAAAGATAATATTTCAGTATCTCCCTATTGCGTTAGATTATGAAGGGAGATAACTGTCAATCAAACGCTTTCTCTGGTAGAGTAATTAAGTAGTTGCCCGCTTGTTGCTGCGTAATATTATATGACTGCTGCGATTGTTTGGGGGAGGGTTGTTTGCTGTTTCTCCACTGCGTGCAAATCCAGGTAAGTTATTTTTAATTCTTACAGGTAAGACAGGTAAGATAGATTTACAGGAGTATATAATATATCTGCATGTACTGTAACTCCCGAATGACATCCTGCATAAATATATAAGCGATTATTAAATGCAGATATTTAATACAGTGTTTGAAAAATTGAAATAAATCCACACTGCAGTTTATAGCAATTGTGATTTATTCAGTATACTAATCACTTGTAGGAACTGCCCGTTAGGTAACTTCAGTATAAGTCACGCACCGCTTGCATGTGCATACAGGTAAGTTATTTTTGGATCTCCAGGTAAGATAGCTGTACAGACCTACATGTACTTTAACTCCCGGATGACACCCTGCAGAAATGTATGTGCGTTTTTTAAATGCAGGTATTTTATACAGTATATTTTATAAAATGTTTTAGAAATTGAAATAAATCCACGCTGCGATTTACAGTAATTGTGATTTATTCAATATGCTGATCGCATGTAGGTTGCCTGTTTATCCAGCATAGGTAACTTCATAATAATTTCTGAAACATATTTGCAAGGATGGGTCCGTGGCGCAATATTAGAGTGGCGGATTCTCAAACTCGAGGTCTAGAGTTCTATTCCCATGACTAACACATTGTCGATGGAGGGCGATAATCGCAGTTTTTCATAATAAGTGGGGGCTCCAGCCCCAAGGGATTTCATGTACACCCGCTCACCACGTTGAACACGTGGTGGGTGTTGTTTTTCACTCACCCTGGGGTTTGATTTGGGGGTGTACATGAAATTGAAACTGGAGCCTCCAAAATAAACAGTAGCGTGATGTAGCTCTCAATTTCACTGAAGGGTACACAAAACAAGGGCATTCAGAAAGAATGTCGCCAGAAAGAAAATCTTGAAGGGTGCCCCATACAAGCTAAAAGAAAAGCATCATTGAAGGTTCCCTATGGAACGGCAATACTGGCAAATGTTGGGACCCCGTGGAATGATAACCACTCATCGTTGCTACTGTTTATTTTTGTTTATTCTGATAACAATATTTATTCTGATTTCTGATTTAGAAATATCTGATTCTGATTCAGATTTATTTGGAAGTATTATTATAATATTCTGATTCTCATTCAGGTTCAGATTTATTTAGAAATATTATTTTCATTTTGATTCTGTTTCAGAAATATTTTTATTTTTATATTTTGATTCAGATTCAGATGCAAATTCTGATTCAGAAATATTTTTATTCTGATTCTAATTCAGATTTATTTTATTTAAACAAATATCTCTTATATAATGAATTACGAAAATATTCATGCAATTATTTCTGAGATTAAAAATTAAATGATGAGAATATAGAATTATCTGAACAATTGGGCCTGAAAAAATTATAAATGATTTTGAAGCTCTACAGGAACGGAAATATGATGAGAGATATACACTAGCAGCAGAGTATAGATTCATTAAGTTACTTCAACAAGTCATGAAATAATCTCTACTTTATGTCGATGATGAGGATATTCAAAAATTTGTTTCACTCGCAAACGCGATTGAGAAAGTTAAATCAGAATTATCACGCGAATACGAAACAAAAAAGATCATGAGTTTACGTGTGCGACAGCTGAAAAAATTTATGACGATTGTAAACTCGATGACAAAGTCACCGACAAAGTCACCGACGAAAGTCAAGAAGGATTGTGAAAGTGAATATTGTATTTATTTTTAATCAGATCAGATTTATTTTTATTCTGACTCGGCTCAGATTATTATATTTATTCCGAATCAGATTATATTTATTCTGATTCAGAAATATTTCATTTTATTTATTTTTTTATTCTCATTCAGATTATAATATTTATTCAGATTCAGATTTATTTTTAATTTTTTTTCCATTAATTGAGAATTTTCTACTATATCGATTACATCATCGAGAATCATACTACAAAGTTTGTTTAGACAATAATAACACACCATCAATTGTTGTGCATGGGTTAGTTTTTCTATCTTGGCAATTATTCCATCCATTACATTTATTTGTGTGATTTAATTTGAGAAGAGATCAGTAAAGATCTCTCGTACAAACTTATTGCCAAAACTTTATTCCTCAAATCAAGTAAGTGTCCGGCCTGGTCAGTAAGTCTAAAATGTATCCGTGACAACAGCGGATTATGACATCGCAGATAAACCGGATTAACAGGTACTGACACAATTAAACATCCAGGGGGTACTTGGGGGTAAATGAATATAGGATATATCCTTGTTGTGCCTGCGTGGATTTTTCAGTATCTACTTGATAACCTCCATCACTAGCATCACACACCAAATTAACTGCCATCGTTGATGTGATCGCGACAACACCTGGTGATATATGACGACCTCCACTATCTGGATCATTGTTGTATTTGAGAATAATCGCCCGTGGGGATATTTTTATCCACGCGTCTGCGATCTTCGGAAAGAATTCATCGATGATTTCTTTGCCAGTTTTTTTTTTTTCAGCTCATCGGCGTTGAATTCCGGAAGTTTAAATGTTGGCAGATCTGCCTCTGTTATTAAATGGCTGTTCAGGAATATTTCTTTAGCTGATGCACTACTGACCTTAACATCGTCTCCGCTTTCAATCACCGCTCATATAATTTTCCGATGATATTTCTCGAAATCCGATGTTAATTTATTCAGGTGTTCTATTTGCTTAATGATTTCGCCCCTCAGATAATCTCCAACAGGGGGGTACTCGTTAAAATAACGGGTGAATGACTGGCGTAGTTTGTCATTCATTTGTTTGTGCTTAGCATTAATGATTTTGAAATGAGTTTCAAAATCTGATTTTGGAAAAGAATATATTCCATGATTTCATACCAAGGTACCAGATCTTCTTTTCTCCTCCTGAGGTTTGGTGATTTCAAATCCTAACTTGAATTTTGGTATTGATGTCCATATTTCGTAATCAGGAGATTTTTCCCAGTACACTTTATTGTCTGTGGTGAAATCAACTCGTTTAGGTTCTGGTGGACCTTTATATGTCGGTGGAATTTCTGGCCATCCTAATACAATTCTGATCGATAATTGATATATATCTACGGCGTAGTCGGGAGTTGATATTTCTATTGCAGCTGATAATGTTGGCTCGTGAACCGTATTAATTCACTATTAATCTGTTCTATTTGATAACTGCCCGTAGGAATACCAACAACTTGCCAATCTGGAGTTCCATCGGGTTTATTTTCATAAGAAAACACTAATGAGTTATTTGTGGGCAACCCACCGAATCACTTTGATCTGATATTTGGCGAGATGTAATATACTCGCAATTGTGCTAATGCTATTTCTTTGGCTGCAATTGCCGTTGGAAAGACAATGTCGAATTCAGGATTAGTTGAGCTCGTTGATATCATCGTAGTTGTTGGTGGTGTTGTATTAGCGACGATTTGTTGAAGTAATTGTAACAATCTTTTATATTTTGATGACATTATTGTTATTTACTTCCTGATTTAAATTAAGGTGACTCTGTCTTTGTCGGAGATGGTGGGTTTTGATTTCCAGTTGCCAAACCGGAGGTGTCGTGGTAAACCTTAATCATTTCTGCGAATTCCTGATCTGATATTATTCCATCATTGAGCCCTGATGATATCAGCGATGATAATTTGGCGTGTGCGTGTGTTGCAGCTGATAGCAATATTGTATATTCGTGTAATTTATCAGCCGCAAACGTAGATACTTTTTGTGATAATATTAAGAATACCAGCAACACCAGCTACAATTGTAATACCAACTCCTATTACTGGTGCTATTACGTACGACGCTGATAATGATCCGATTATAGTTGCTGTTCCAGCAAGGACCGCGGATGCAGAATAAACAATTATATCAGTAACAACGATACGTCTACGGTATTTTTTTTTTAACTGTATACTCGTCAATAATATTTTTCAATTGGGTCTGTAACAAACACACTTGTTCGTATCTGAAACGTTGCGCTGCAACAAAGTCAGTTGATTGGTTCATTATATAATTTAGGTAGGTGGTAGTTTAGCGACTAATTCAAGACACCAATAGTAAATCAAGCCGAGGTTTTGTTTTTCGGGTGTCACTATAAATCCCACATCGTCGTTTTGATCCAGTACTGCTAACACAGGTCAAGAAGATTCTCTATCCGGAAAACGCCGTGAATTACTGGTGAATATTGTAAATGTTGTAGTGCCGATTACTGACAATCTGTATATGCAGGTAACCTCAGCGCGATGATAGACGAAATTATTGATTGGGTCCCATAATGCTGATCCAGACGCTACTGTATAGACTACAATGTCGGTAATCATTTTGATTTCGGAGAGTTTAATATCGACGATTGCTGGACTTCCAAAAAATTCATTAATTTTTGTTTATTTCGGAGAGTTTAATATCGATAACTGCTGGATTTCCAAACAATTCATTAATGATTTTATTTGCGTTTCTGCGAAAATTCAGAAACATTTGTACGTGAGTAGTATATTCAGATCTAAATGTGGATTGTCATCAGCGAAGTCATCGTCGGAATGTTGCTATCATCGACATATTTCTTCGTTCAGCGTTATCATTTAATTCTGGTTCTTTAAGACCAGTAGTTTTATTATTAGACATGTTCAGAGAACCAGTCATTGTATCACCTGCGGATAGCAAACAATCATCGATTTCAGTTCTGATCGTGGCATTATTGCTGTCGACGTATCTTTTTGTTGCCACATCATCGTCTGATTTTGGTTCTCTCACATTAATAATTGTATTTTTACTCATGTTGAGATCGCCGTACATAATATTTCCAATTCTCCTGATACGTCCAGCAATCTCTCCCATGAGTGTCAAGATTGATTCCTCCGAGTTTTCAATTTTACCGTTTTTAGTAAATACCGCTAAGTTATTTTCGGTTGCATCTGGAACTCGCAGAATAATACCTGTCAACGGGATATTACTCGCTTTTAATCGTCCTTGTTGATCCCGGAAAACAACAACTTCATTTTGGTCCACATCTGCGGGACGCAAAAGATTAGATATCTCGTCCCTGATATTATCAAGTGTTGCGTATTTGGATAAGTCACCTTGCTGAGTTTTACTCAGGCGAGAAGATCTTCCGAAAATATCTTCAACTGTATATTCACTAAGGTCCGTTTAAAATGTTGGACAACGTGGTATACTCGTGTACGACTTTATGAGGCGGCATCGTTGATGATGACAGCGTCGAGTACAGCAAGTACTTCACGGCCACATATTGGCGGATCAGTTATTGTCTGCGTTGGTAATGTTGAATACCATACTGGAGTTTGCACTCCGCTGACATATTTTAAAAATTCCTTCGGTGGTGCCAGTCCATACGAATCAAAATAAATAATTCCAGGTGGATCAATCGCGTATGCAACCCAATGAGTACCTGGACCAGAACTTCCATCGAGATTGATGATACTGGTCTCAACACGATTTGGTTGTCTTGGTAATTGATCACGCATAAAAACACCTCTGAAGTTTTTGATATTTAATCGCGCAGCAGCATCAAGTAAATCAAAATTGGAAGTGGGTATTTTGATTGTTATCGTCTTTTGTATAATTTTCCTCCGCGATAGGTTCCTGGTAGTCTAAGTCCACTTCCGGTCGCTTTAAACTGTGCAGCTTTTACTCTCAGAGGAAGAGTAACCACTCCGACGACGAGTCTTTTAAACAAATCTGAGAGTCCTTGTCCGGTTTTTTCTTTTCTCTCTCTCCTTTCTCGTAGACCTTTTGCGAGAATCGCCGGAAATATACCACCCGTCTCAGCAATATCGCTAACGGTACCCGCAGAAAGATCAAGTCGTACGCCGGTTTTTGATAGTTTGGCGTCATTGAAATGCTTGAGTTGACGTTCAGTCAGTAATAGTTTATTTGAACCACCTGAGATCTATCCTCGTTTCAGTGATATTGTTATTCCCGAATTTTTTTTACGCTGATTCTAGATTTTTAATCTGACCAGGAGTCAGACTGACACTAACATGATGATATGACATTATAATATCATGTGCTATTTAATTACATGTTTTCCACTGGGGTATCAATGACTCTAATTCGTCCACCAACACCTTCAAGCAACACTGTTTTATCTGAGAGTATAACAGCGATTGCTCTGTAATTAGCAACAGCTGCTCCTCTTGCTACACGAGCTCGAAAGTGTATATCAACTAATGATTGTCTGAACAAATCCAAGTGTTCCAGTGAGAAATAATGGAACGGATACAGTGTTGTAAAATCCGGCTGAGATATTTGTAAACCAGTATCAATATTTTGATCAGGTCCCATGAATGTCATCAAACGATGATATGCACGTGCAACATGATTGTTATCAAAATCCAGTAATATATCCTCAGCTGATTCTTAATGTCCATTTATTCTCAGTGAAACTTCAGTAACACCAAGTTTGTCAAGTATCATTACACTACGTAACTGTGAGTTTGCTTGTGCAGCATCTTGGAAAGCAATACATATATGTCGCGGTGCAGAGACACCTTGATGTGATGTTATCTGCCATGTGAATAAACCATTAATGTTACTTTGAACGCTATCTGTGGTCATCGTCAACTATGATAATGTTGATTTGCCGCCGCTGTCCATAAAAGAAAGTAGCCGTTGTTCTTCGGTTAGTGATGGAGTCATTGTTGGCATCCACAAAGAAAGTTTTGTCAGCACTACTTTTCCATGAAGTACCACGGTTGCAGCTGGATCAGCTTCTTCAGCGTGCCATATTGCATCATCGTCGGTAGTTTTTCTCACATGGACGATTGTGTGTTTTGCCCCGATGATAACCTTTCTAACATTTCTACAAAGTCCAAAGATATGTGATAGTGGAATTGCACGTGAAAATTCCCAAGTTGAAATTTTCATTCACTGATACAAATGTGTCCCCAGCTGCATTTAATCTTACGTTTCTGTTTTCTGGATCATCAGTTGTATCCTTCGCAAACATCATTGATGGACCAGCTGATCTCGAATAAGCATTGCTGTATCTTGCAAGGCCAAGTATTGTTGTGGCAAAGTCGATGTCGTTATGACAAACCTCAATTTCCCGACCATCAATCATGTATGTGTCACTTTTAAATAACGCCATGATGCCATTATTAACAAAACCAACTCGATCACCAATTCCGTAACCTGTATTATCTAATTTCAAAAGTCTACCTTCGATCTCAATAAATGCCTCAGCGGGCAGGAAATATCTGCTTGTATCCTGAACTTGTAATTCGATTCTTCCACGTTCGTCAGGTACACGTGCGTCATAAGAATAATACTGATAATCACGTACCGATTCATCTTTGAGAACTGGTGCGTCCATGTCGAATGCGGAATCAGATATACGTTTGAACATCTTTATTATATTTGTTATCGTCTAACACGAAGACCACTTCCTGCTATCAGACTAGCAGCTATATTTTTTCTCTTTCTTTTCCTGATAGGGGTACACCAGCCAACTTCGCTAGTTCTTGATTCGCAGCTCGATTTATTATTTTACTAACATTTGCGGGCATAGCCAACTCCGCTAGTTTTTTATTCGCAGCCTGATTTATTATCTTACTAACATTTGCAGGCATAACTCTCTGCTGGATAATTTTACTGGCTGGGGTTTTCGTCGTACTAATCGTGATAGTCTATCCTTGATTGATGAGAATGCTTTACCGGCAACATCACCAACAACACCAATACCTTTATCACGAACAACATCAATAGCTTTCATCCCCAGTTGTTTTGCAATCGGTATTGCTTTTGGCGCTATCCTTCTAAATAGACCCTGAACAACATCACCGAGTCCATCTCCGTAGAACGCTTTATATGTAGGTAATCGCGATTTTATCACCCTGACCATGATCGGCCCAGGGTGAGTATTATGTATGATCATCTTATTTTCTTGTCACTGATCTAATTGTATACCCTTAATCAATCACTCCGGTAATCATCGGCGATTTCATCGATGAGGGACCGATCAACATTAATATCCACGATACCGCCTGTAAATAATCTCTGACAAATAGCAGCTGCTTCATTGATGATTTCTGGGGAATTATTGTCGGCTCGTTTTCCGCCAATCAGAATTTCTAGTCGTTCAACATCGGCAAGGACGTTATTGGGGTATGGAGTAATAAGACCATTTCCCCTGGTATCTGTACCAATACCACTTCCAGTTGCGCTGGGGCGTCTTGCCACTCTTCTTCTTCCTCACTTGTTGTTTTGCCTGGTTGTTGTGGTTGTTGTTTTATTTGTTGTTGTCGTTGTTTTATTTGTTGTCGTGGTGTTGGTGATAGTTGTAATCATGCAAGATAGTTGTCTATCTCATTTATAAACTCAATATATCTTGTATCATCATTTCGGGCCCGATCAACCCCGTAGTGTATGCGAAATATCCATTTGTACCAGTCTTCACGGCCTACATGATACTCGGGTTTCAGAAATTGTTCTTTCTTATTAAAACTCCTCCCGGCACTTACAGCTAATTGTTTATATCACCTATTTCAGCACGAGCTTGGTCAATACCTTCAAGTATTTCTCGCACTGCTTGAGCAGCAGCTATTTCACCTGGAAGTTCTCTTAGAATCGTTTTTGTTTTCTTAGTTCTTTCTGCTATTTTTCCAGTTGCTCTAACGTAGGAATAAGACCTTTGGTAGCCTTTGTAACAGGTTCAAATAACTGTTCTGCAACCTCTGTAAATTCAACCTTTGACTCATGACGCTCTTGTAATTTTTATTTGACAGAATCACGGACTGGAAGATATTTCTTAATTGCCGCTAATCGCTGTCGAGCTAGTTCAGCGATGTGAGATTCCATGGTTAGTGTTATTATGGATATAATAATGATTTAATTACACCGCACTGGGGCAGCAGGGAGGGCGACGATAAAGTGTGAGTGAGCGGTTACATAAACAAACACGCCATAAAAAAAACACAAAAGTCAAAAATAAAGTAACAAAAATAAGCTAACCCAAATATGAAAGTTTCGGGTCGGTTAGAGACTTCGGTTTGACGTTATTGACGTTTGTATTTTCGTTTTTGTAGGAAACTTTATTTTTCAGCTAAATCTCTAATTGAAAAAGTTGTAGGATTCGCCCTCCCTGCTGCTTAAACATTAAGCTCGTGTCGAGCACCTGTCCTCTAAACCAAGTTGAACCTTCAGATTACTATTATTTCAATCAAAGCCTAGTGAACCATACTTGGTTCGAATAACATACATTTCGTTTACACCTTGATAATTCTCGATATTTTTAGAAAGGGATTTTTTGTTGTTGTTGTGGGGCTTAACGCCATTTTTCAGCACTCGATAGGCTATACATGGCGGCCAGTATTAATGGTGGAGGAAGAAACCGGGAAATCCGCGGAAAGAACCACCGACCCACGAGAAGCTACTGGCAAGCTTTCTCACATATCCACATTCGCCGAATCTTAGATTCGAACCCACGCAGACAGAGGTGAGATGGCAGTGGTCCGTAACGGAGAGCGCTTTAGACCACTCGGCCACTAGGGGCCCCTTTAGAAAGGGATTACGACCTGTTAAAAATATTTCTGTTTATAACAGCATGTCATTATGTTAGCGGTAAATGGGATTTATTTTGCCCATCTTTGGATCCATCCGTCTTATTCATGATGAAACTCCTCGAAAGTTTCACTTATTAACATTGAACTTGCAATCTGTGTGAATCTGGGATAAGTATGTTTGTGTACCATATCAATAAACAGATAGAGGGTTCTTCCTTTTATTATTATATTTTGAGAGAGAGAGAGAGAGAGAGAGAGAGAGAGAGAGATGTTACAATGTACACTTTCAGTCCGAAACACCTTGAGACATCCATGGTCCCATTACAAAACAAACTACTTGCTTTAACCACCGTTCTAAAACTGCATATTAAAACTGTTGTTCTTAAAGGAGAGCACATTACTATGTATTAAAACTATTTCATTCCATTCGCGACAACAGTACGTAGTCTTTTATTATCGCACACCTTAATGTGAAAATATCAATATCAACGCTCACTCCGTAGATTACTACTGATTTTTCTCACGTGATAATATTAGCGTAGCCAGGCTATTTGTAGGCGAGGAAACCCCTATGTACTTGGGATTTTGGCCGTCTTTAAATGCAGTTTTCAGCCTTATTAGATTGAACACGAGCTTAAGTTCAAACTGTTTGACATTTCAAATCGAGCAGAAGAAATGAAAGCATGGTTATTTATTTTTAATTTATGCAGTAGAGCCCCTTTAAAGGGTCCGATGGCTAAGGATTCTGCTTAGTTTGATGAGCCTTTGACCGATGACGATGTTATCGCTGCTGATGATTCCACGCCTAGCACAAGCAATTCAGCGGTGACAAGAATTGCTGCAGTCCAATTACTGCTGCAGTCGCAGATTGATGTACTGAATTCAGATTTGGTCGACTTGTATGAACGACAGAAACGAGGACTATTTACAGAAGAACAGGATAGCGGGTTAAAGAAAAAAAGAATCGAATAAGAGGTCAAGTGAAAGCGGAAGAAGCATAATAAAAAATATCACAGAAAGCAAAGGATGACAAGAAAAGGAAACTGAATGCTGTGTGGAAGAAAATCCCGAACTGTGCAAATGGCAGGACTAGATCTGGTGGACCAAGAATAGATGAGAATCATCCCTTTGCTACTGAAAGTTATTCTGGATATGCTACGCATGAATCTGTTAGCTATTCGTGTTCAATGTATACTGCAATCTGATTAGGAAAGCACTCGTCGTCGACATTCAGCCATGGGCTTGACATCGAAAAGTCGTTGAATCTCAAGGAGTTCTACGCCATTATCAGGAATGGTATTAATGGTTTCTTATGATCAACCTTAATGGCGGTCCAGATGAAAATCCGCAATACCTAAATGTTATTAAGGTTGCGATCAATCAGTTTCGTCAACACGATCTCGACGCTGTTTTCATCGGAACAAACGCACACGGACGAAGCGCCTTTAACTGAGTCAAGTGAAAGATGACACCACTGAGTAATTCACTGGGTGTATTGATTTTACCTCACGACCACTACGGCAGTCATTTTTAAACGAAAGAGGTAACACCATCGACGCTGAGCTGGAGAAGAAGAACTTTGACATTGCCGAAAAGATTCTGGCCGAAATCTGGTCATACCCTCTGACTGAAATCTGGTCACACCCTCTGACCGAAATCTGGTCTCACTTGGTTGTCGACAATTTTCTGGCCTTTGCTAAATATATCGAGCCAACCAATTCAGAGCTAATGGAACGGTACTTATCGTTCAGAAATAAAAAATGGTGCGATCTCCTCGTGCGATCAAGCCATTACTTGACTCAGATTGTGAAGTGCGCCAACTACAAATGCTGTTCGAACCCAATAAGTTCGTATTTTAGCGTGGTCACAGGCAGGTTTATTCCTCCTCCTCTACCTTTCGTTCAAACAGGTGAAGGGCTTCAGGCATCTGACAAAAACAGTTCCTTAAACTCATCCTTTAATTGTTAGGAAACAGTACCTTCTATATAATTTTTGTTTGTCTTGTCCTCTGAAACAGTATAAAGAAAACTTAAGCAAAATGTCTAATTTGCTTAGTACATAGCGGTTTCTTCGTCATCTTTATAAAGCGCTCACCGTTACGGATCACTGCCATCTCACCTCCGTCTGCGTGAGTTCGAGTCTCAGGCTCGACTAACGTGGGTACGTGAGAAAGCCTGCCAGTAGCTTCTCGTGGGTCGGTGGTTCTTCCCGGGGTATTCCAGGGTTCTTCCTCCACCAATTATGCTGGCCGCCATGTACAGCCTATCTTGTGCTGAAAAATGGCGTTAAACCCAACAACAACAACCTATAAATTTTCATCCCTCTGTTATTGTGCTAAATTTAATTATTTTATATGGTATTTGGTCAATGGGGCCAAGAGCAGGGTATGGTGGCATTAAATTTTTCAAGAGAATTTGGAGAATTAAATACAAATGTATTATCTCATATAAGATCTAGATAACTACAGTACCACCTTAAATAATTAAATTTATCACTAAAATATGATAAATTTCATTATATAAGGCGGTATTGTATTTATCTAGGTCTTAGATAAGAATATACATTTGCATATAGTTCTCTAAATTCTCTCGATAAATTTAATACCACCTTATATAATTAAATTTAGCACTGTAATACCTTTCATGGTCTATTACCCTGCCCTGGCCCCATCGACCAAAGGAGTGAACTGGTCGACCGATGCCACCATTAATTTTGCCCCGGCCTCGCACCAGCCCTCCTGCACCTGACAATTATCCATAGCCATCAAGCACTAGTTTGTCATATTTCACAAACGCAAAATTGTTATTTTCTTGAGCTTCTTTGAGTTAATGCCTTCCCGGTAGTAAGCACTCTCTGTAAAATCCTCAGATATCCTGTGAGTAAAATCTCTCCCAAGTTGTTTAGTCTTATCGCAACATATTTTCCTTGTCCTTATAGCCACAGGGGCTCGTATCGTTGCTTACAAATTACCTGTCATACATGTACTATACAATAGTTATTATATAGTACATGTATGACAGGTAAGCAAAGATACGAGCCCCTGTGCTTATGGCTATCAAATTTTACTATCACAGGTTGGTCAGTCGTATTGTCTGTTCTATGGACGACAGTACGTAGGCTCTGTGTCAATATTTTCTGAATGTGGCAGATGAAGTTTGTCCCGGATAAAGGAATTAACCTTGGACTCACATCCATCCTAGACATCAAATGACAGACGGAAAAATGCTCTAAAAATAGACTGGGACTACACTCATGGGAACAGTGAACTGACCCTGAAGTAATGGTTGCAACCCGAGTCCATCTAATGTGAACAAAATAGCTGATGTGTGGATGAAGTCGGAATTTCTATGTACTAAATTAAAAAACCTGTGTAAATCAAATAAATTTAATGGAGCAAAATAGTAAGTGAAACTTAAAATCTAGTGTTGAATTGGTTCGTGTTTGAGCTATAAATATGTCGTTTTTTTAAAAATAAAAGGCATACAGCTCTGAAATAACTGATACAAGACTGGCAATATCGTGTGTATAGATTGAAAGTGCTTCGTTTCAGTTAGTCTTTACTGTTACACACAATTGTTGTTATTTATTGTAATTTGTATGGATCAACGACAACTCCTATCCAATCCACAAAAAGTGAAAATAAACATTGATTACTATGGAGGGGCATGCATACAGTAGTGTGCACAATCACGTGAACCAAAATTATCTAGATGATAAAGAATGGACGTTTCACAAACTTTGTGTGTGTGTGTGTGTGTGTGTGTGTGTGTGTGTGTGTGTGTGTAATGTTTAACTGTCAGATATTGAAGCATTATGCAAACAAACCTCTACAACTAACCACAGAATCCAATACATAAGAAAGTGACAAAAATATAACGGGTATCCAGACGGAAAAAAAAAATGATTTCTTTTTCAGTTTCTTCATCAAGGAAAAATATAACTGCGTTTATTGTCAGAGATGTGAAAACAAGCATTGATGATAATACTAGCACTTGGGAAAAGTATGTCACAATGACAATTTTCTTAACATCATGATGTATGTTCCTCTAGATACATCCACTTATCAAGTTTCCTCAGTATGCGGACTTTTTAATGATCTAAAACAACAGTTTGAATAGCTCAAGTTATTAAAAGCAACTTGCATAAATTATGGTAATGTTCAAAATGAAGGAGTAAACATTATATTTTATACACAACAGAGGAAAGGGACCACAAAATTTAACTGACATGAATGGAAGCTTTAAATAATAGCAAAGCGTCATAACAAGGTCCAGGTGATTAACTTGTAGATTTCTCAGACTGTATGCAGACACTGGACTTCCTGTTGAGGTGCAGGTAACACCAAAAATATAACACATATATGACATATGAAATGTAGATGCTTGTTATGGTGCAGTTGTATTCCTTGTGAAGCGGGGAGCATGTTACAGTGTAACAGCAGTATGTTTAAACATTACAGTCACAGGGGCACGAGAAGTCACTGGACGCTTCAATTTATTAAACAACCTCGTAGACCCTGGTGATGGTACAGTTGTATTCCACAAGAAGTGGGAGTATGTTACAATGTATCAGCACCTTATACAGTTGCATGGGCATGAAAAGTCACTACAAGCTCAAGTTTTGAAAACATAATCTTATGAATGAGTTTACCGCGAAATACTAAACATGGTCAAAAGCATATGAACTATGCGTTAAGTCACCTACTTTATGTACAGGAGAAAAGTGTTTCTTTGGGTAGATACAAATGCATTTTGCATAGTGACTACGTGAACAAGTAAGCTACATGCGGAAAAATCAACTTACGTAAAACCAGGATTTTCAAATGAGCCATACAGTCACTTGCGATATTTTTGAATGGATTCATGTGGTAGAGCATACATTGCATAGTACTTACACTTTGATGAAATTTTAGAGATTTGTTATTGAAAGCCAAAACATATATCCGCCTTGCTATCATGAAAATGTAATTCTTTATGCTAGTACTATATAGATGGAAAGGAAAAATCAAGCAAGGTGAATTAATGGGAAATGGAATGTTGGTAGTAGTTGGATATAAAAAAAATCCCTGATTTAGCAGGTCAAAGGGCAATATTTTGCTCCTGGAAGTGAAGTATGTGACCAATATTTTCTGGCATCATGGGACCAACCCTAACATAAGTTGGGTTTAATCAGATTTTCATGGCCAATAGCTCATGTTTCATACAAAGTATTGGATGTTCACCTGTGTGTAAAAGCTCTTGCGAACTATTTCTGATGACAGATGGCGACACATTTTATGGGGTTTTTTTTTAAAGGATTAAAATATCAGATATAAAACACAGAAAAGCAGGTGTTTTATGAAGGTGTTTCCAACAAGTTTAATTTGAGTAGGTGGAAGAATTAAGATATCTTGCTTACCTGCTACTAATCCTCCCTCAACAATGCATATATCCCGGTTTCATATAGCATCTTGGACCAAAAAGCAAAACAAAGTAAGATTTGCGTTTTACATCGTGTATGCGGAACCCAAAAAGTCTACGTTGAAAATAATATCGAAAAAAATGTATTTAAAAATGTGAAAAACTGCTATAATAACATGAAATCTGATGAAGTCTATTACGAATCTTTGGTCTTAAGCTAAGTAATAGAAAAGAGCGAAAACTAACGCTTTGTAAAATTCAACAAATAATTTATTTCCCTAAAATACAACGCGAACATTTAGAAAAGAACTTACAGTATTGCGAATTAAATCCCAAATAGCCCAGAAAGTTCTATTACCAGTCATAATGAAATAAATTTATAACTAAATGCAAGCGATGTACGGAATAAGATGCAGCGCAGAAGTCATTGATATACCTGTATCTTGAATCTCCTAATGTACCAATGGCCTGAAGTGTGATGATGTGCAGTGTCTTCCAATTAATCACAGTAATATATTCCAAGATGTCTTTGTCTGAATTCACTTTAATTCAAAAGTAATGTTTCTGTCCAATAATATTATTAGCATTTTGAAATTCCAGAGAATAATATTTTGAATAAATAATTCCATCCAAATCAAAATCTGAACACAATACACATGATTCTATACCTAAAGTTATCACAAGAATGGGTAATTTCTCAAATAAACAAGATTATAAACCCCTGAACATTATCTAGATCACAATTACGATTTTCAGAAATATTCTGTCACTTAGTGAAATTTTCCGTTCTAGAACATTCTAAGACAAGGTTTATTACTAAAATTATAATTATAAAAAGTTGCAAACGTCAGGCAGACCAGGTTATTTTATGGGAATTCCAGCGTCTTAGGCCCAGACCCAAATAAATATGTTTACCTCTATTGATATTGGTCCTAATATTTAATCCGTGTTCATAGAAAGAAATATATTATTATTTGTTTGCAAAACAGATGTTACTGGTCAGATACAACATGAACTTGATTTTGGACAAGGTCAAGTCCAAAATAAAATTATACATAACTTAATCATGGAGAAATCAACCCTAACAATCAATACAAATTAAATATGCATAAAAAGTCATCTACATATAAACATCCTCATGGATACCAAATTCATTTGTCTGCATCAAATGTTTTATCTAAACTGACCTAAAATGTTTGGTTAATAAAAAGCCAAATCCAAAACGTTAAAGCAGACAAGTGCAACTTCCTCCAGGTCGCGGGCCGGATAAGCGATTTGTAAAGTCACACCCTGTCATGTAAATAAGTGGATAAAACCAAGTCATGGGGCAGATTAGGCCCATGGACTGATGGATGGCAGCACAAAACCAAAGACCTAAATATGAGTGCAGTATATGCAATGTTTAGGTATATATTATATTCAAACATTAATATTTCAACTCTACAATTAATTACTGTTGATTCTATTTGCTGTATCAGTAGCACCTGAGTATTGCCTTCAGAGTTAGAGAGATAAGAACGGGATTTAATAATTGTGAATAAAGTAATGAATCGAATTAAATTACTCTAAACACCACCACATCTATCCCAATTAGACGAGTGTTTCTGGAAAGATTTTGGAGGCAAATAACTTCCTTGCAAAATGTGTTCATTTTGTTTCTTTCTTAGAAAGGGTTTTCATGTGGCCAAACAATTGTGAAGTTTCCTTATTACTATCAGTAAAAATTGTACACTCCATCTATAACATGGACAAAGAAGGTCCACTCCCCTTATTCTTATTACCACTCCCCTTATGTCAAAACAGAAAAATGAGTTTGATGTACGACAAGCTTTCCCTTATAACCTATGGTTCAAATTTTAAAACGCTAGAATGACAGTATTAATATCATGTAAAGTGTTATCAACAGATACATTTGTATCATAGGCTATCGTTCTATATGCGAAAATGAACAAAATACACGGAATAAACTTTAACTAAACATCCTTATAACTTGGTTGAATCTATATTCGGGTGAGGGTAATTGTTTGCTGATAAGGTGCTGCCCATTCATGGACACTGGTGAAAACTTATAAATATGCACAAGAAACTAGGGAAAAATGAATACACTTTAAGTGTTTTCATTGGGGAAGACTTGCTAGACTCTCTGAAACAAGAACATAACGAAATTCACATTTCAATATTGGTAAGGGATATTAAAAAACAGTACCATTTAGTCATGTCTTGAGCTTGTGTAATTATCATAATTAAGTTGTTTGAAGATACGTCCGTCGTTGATCTTAGCCTAGTCATTATATTGCTATATCTTTTATATGATGTATGCATAAATGTTCAAGAGTTTGTTACTATACACAATATTGTCTCGCTCTGTGTGACAGTGTCATTATAGCTTTCCATTCTCAGAGAACGCATCTCTCAATATCACATAATGAGTACAATATTTGTTTACACTAGAACTAATCAACAGGGAGTTATACAGGCAGAAAAAGATTTTTCTATTCTCACGGTGCAAATCAACGTCCCGTCATAAAAAGCATCTGTTATTATTCTCACGGGAAAAATCAACCTCCCACCATAATAAACGTCTATATCTATTTTCACGGAGCAAATCAACCTCCCACATAATAAATATCTATCACTGTCCTCATTGAGCAAACCAGTCTTCCACCATAATAAACATCTATCATTGTTCTCACCGAGCAAATCAACCTCCCACCACAAAAAACATCCATCACTATTCTCACGGAGCAAATCAACCTCCCACCATAATAAACATATATCACTGTTCTCACAGAGCAAATCAACCTCCAAATAAGCTTCTCAGTATATAAATGCACTATGATTCGCAGTAATAAGATTCTGTATCTGATGACAAGCAGGTTTACTTCAACAGTACGTTTTCAATTTTTCTTTAAGCGAATCATGATATTTAACTTATTTTGAGGTAACATTTGTAGAAAATGATAATGAATGGAGATTAAAATCTTCACCTGTAATGTTGTGTCTTTTGTCCCTCATTATCTACACTTCTAGACAAATGAGTTATAAAGGATGCAAGACGGCTTTGAAGAACCAAAGACCGATGTTCTGAATATCTACATTGCCATTTTTTATTTAAAATTTTAAATAACAAAAAAAAAAAATAAATAAATAAAAACAAAAAATAAAAAGCAGATCATAAGCCAAAATTATGATGAATATAAGTAAAGCTTATTTTTTTAATTCCAACTTATTTTTAATGCAACCTTTTCCTATAAACTTGCCTTTTCTATGTGCTACTGGTGTTTGTAATGGTGCAAAATTTTGCTGATAATTTTGAAATACAGTCTGTCGTGGTCAGCGTGACACGTAACCATTCAGTTTGACGTATGGGCTAGGCTAGCAATAAACTGCTTACTGCGAGTGATATGCTGTGTTTGGGGCATGAATTGAATTTTAATTAGAGTCCGTTCGATAACAGTCAGACATATGGAGGAAGCCAACGTTAACGTAAGGTCAATAGCGGAAAATGACAGAGTTGCTCTTGCGAAAGTATTTAGTCTTAGTTCTGAGGAGAGCCAGAATTTTAGCTCGGGCAATAGTAAGTATTTCTCGCTACATTGTCCAAGGGTCATATGTCGGAAAATTGAGGACACGGAAAGAGATATATTCGGCTGCATAGTAAGAGCGAATCTAAGTAAGGTACAAAGGAAAAAATATCTCCATACCTGTACCGCACAGTGGAAAAAAACGCAGTCTACAACCAAGACGGCTTTAGACCGGAAGATGCTAGAGGGGAACAGAGGGAGAATGAAAAGAAATATGGCAACGCCGACCTATCACCAACAGTATTTGGAAAAGACCGGAAGCAACCAGGTGATCTGGCATGCCGGCAATTTGAGTTCGATCAGTCACTCGGTTATATGAAGAAATTTGCTCTATCGGTATAACAGAACGTCTAACTGAATTTCGCATACATTTTGTAACTCTATTTCTAAGAGAAAGTGAATCATTCAAATGTCATGTTCGATTTCATTTTGTTTATGTAATTGATTAAATTATAATTTACATACGGGGGCTCATGTTATTCTATTCTATATCTCTGCTCAGATTTCTGTTATTCCATCCATTAATTTCATACTTTATTTGATTGTTTACTCGATCCGGGCAATAACACCCTGCTCTATCATCTCCAATAACGATAACCAAAAGACAACAAGGAGTATGGATTTCACATCATCTCCCACCTTCTGACAGTGTTATTCTCTAATATGTTTGTTTTACTGGTGCGTATGTAAAACGATATCAGATATATAAATAGCCTTCTTTTAAGTGCGTCAAAACAAGTGATAGAATACAAGAACTTTTTGACAGGGGGTCATCTGGTCGAAAGCACGCTAAGAGGAGTATTATGGAATATTTTATTGTCATTTCTTATGAATACTTTGCTAAA
>JAECUM010035863.1:0-19686 GCA_016617855.1 Megalonaias nervosa
AAGTAACTGCTGCAGAAACAACAGCTACGATTCTCAAACCAGTTACTGAAGCACTTCTTGGGAAACAACCTGAAACTAAACCACTATCAGAAGAAGAACTTAAGCAACTACAAGAAAAAGGCTTGGTTGGATTAGTTAAAGAACAACAAGAAGCAGCTGCTGTAAAAATTATTGCTAGATCTGACGAGGAAAAAAGAATGTTAGCTGAGGCACTTGTAAGGAATATTGCTGATCCCGCCGATAGGCAAGCTGAACTAAACCGGTTGATCAATAATCCGATTTTATTTGAAAGAAGATTAGCAGAATTAACTTTACATGAAATTAGGACTATATTAGGAAAATTATCAGAAAAAATAGAGGATATTAAAAAAGAGCAAGAAAGATTCGACGAGTTAACATTAAAGTTTATGGAAGTTGGAGAGCAAAGACAATTTATTAGAAAAAAAGTAAATGATAAAATAACAGATGAGAAATATAATGAATTTTTAAACGATAATAATATAAAAGATATTGATAAAATAAGAACTTGGCCAAAAGAAAAATACGACGGACTTATTGATATATTAAATAAAATAATAACAGAAAGTAATGATGCTAACAAAGAATTAGATAAAACCATAAAACAAGACGATATGTTTCAGCTCTCTGTTATAATTAGGAAAGGTGTTATCGCTCATGTCTTTTACACAGCAGCGGAAGATTATAGAGGAAAAGATTATGGAAGAGGGTGGAATTTTCATTGGAAATTTAAATCAGTCGATGATAATCGCGTTAAAAAATATAGAGAATCTGTAATAGAAAAAGCTGGAACAGGTGTAAAAATATTTACATCAACTGCTGAAATGATAGGCAGATTAATGCTATTAATATCATCAAAAGAAGCTGGTAATGTTAGTGTTGAAATTGATAATGAAATTGTTGATATACTTGATCATCTAAGATCGGAAAATTTATTAACATCTGACGAGTATGAAACTTTACACCTTGATTTAATATAAATCAAAGGACTTAATCTCAGCGATTTAATTTTGTAAAAATATAATAAATAACGATGTCAACAACATTATTGCTAGACTCTAGTACAACCGCAAAAGATAGCGCAAATTTTTCAGTAAATTATATTCCTCCAATACAACTTGATACTGAGAAACAGTATGAAATTGGATTAATTTCTTGTACTTGCTGGAATGCTATGGCTAACGTAAAAACTGATATTAATGATGAGATTGCAATTATTTCAATAAGAGACACGCAATGGAAAACATTTAAAATTCCACAAGGAGCTTATAATATTGCTGATCTAAACAGAGTGATAAAAGAGCTTATGCAAAAAGAGAAGATGAAACCTGATAATTTCGAGTTAGCAGCGAATTATAACACGTTACGAGCTAGAAAGACAAAAAAAAATATGTCAGTTAGTTTTATATCACCGAGAAGTATCGCACCACTGATAGGATTTGAACATAGAGAGTATTATTTAAATCCTAATGAACCTATTACGTATGACGGTGAACTGCCGGTAAATATAACTGACGTAAATACAATATTAGTAAATTGCTCTATTGCTTCTGGATCTTACTCAGCCCAGGGCAGTAAAGGACAAACGATTTACAGTTTCTCACCAGAAGTTCCGCCAGGTTCTCTCATGCAAATCACTCTGCGTCATATTATCTATTATCCGTTAAACGTTGAAAATCAAATATCAAGTATAACAATGCAATTAACAGATCAATCTGGTAGGCAATTAGATCTGAACAACGAAATTGTTACATATTATTTACACTTACGTGTTGCGTAGGCGTGATTTGACAATAAAAAATTATACAACATCAAATATAATGAACCAGAGGAAATAAATTTATCGAAGAAAAATAGTAGGAGGATTTTTTGGGAATATGTTTACTAAAGTTATTGAAAATGTTCCGGGAATCGCGCGTAAAGTTGCACCAATTGCACTAGACGCAGGTAAAGCTTTTGCAACTGGAGCTGCATCTGCTGCTGGAACTGCGGTCGGAAAAAGAAAAGCTGATAAAATAAAAGGCGCACCGTCTACATCTGATATAAAACAAGCTATTTCAGAAATCGCTCCAACAAATGAAACGCAACGTGCTATGATAACAACAACGAAAAATCTTTTATCACCGAAAGGCGAGCAGATTATACAAAAATTAATATCTAAAGTAACGGCGCCGCAATAAAATTTTATATAATCTAATAAATAAAACATGTCTATTAAAAATTATCTCGTTTTAGCAGAAACTTATGACACCGATGACACTGTAACAGAATTTGAGTATGTTGAGTATCTCGATGAAAATTCTAATGAACCAAATAAAACTGGTATTAGAACATTTAATACTCGAGACGAAGATGTATTTCTGCTGCCACATAAGGCAATGTTAGAAGTTCGCGGTCAGATTATGACAGTGGCCAATCCACCTGTTGCAATTGCAGCTGGAGCAGAAGTAGCTCTTATAAATAACGGCTGGTGTTTATTCAAAAGTGCTCGATATCAACTAGCTAATCAAACTGTAGAAGATATTTCAAGTCACTTACAAGTTGCAAGTACAATCTTAAATATTATTTCGTTTTCCGATGATTACTCAAGATCAACTGCAACGAACATGATGTGGTTTAAAGATACTGGACGTGGTGTAGCTGAATCAACCGAACTTTTCTCGAAAGGTGCTTTGGTACACGGAGCTGATGCTGCTGCAGATCTTCCAATTGTAAGAACTTTTCTTATTGTTAATGCAACCGCACTAGGTATAGCTGCACCAGGTGCAGGTGATAACGCAGACGCTGTGAGAGTCTCACTTACTGCTGCTTGTAATAATATTGGAGTAACTCCACCAGCTGCAGGTGCGACCGCTGTCGCAATGTTAGATTTAATCAATAACACAATTAGCGTAAAAAATCCACGTTATAATGAAGGTTTTGCTAGGCGAAGAGAAATTGCAGCAGGGTCACGTCAAATTACAATGATGCTTCCGTTAAGTACAATATTTGGATTTTGTCGCGATTGTGATAAAGTATTTCGTGGAGTTAAACATACACTTATTTTAGATCGGGCAGAACAAAACGACTGTCTGTTTAGGTCAGGCGGAGATGACGTACAGTTTATCATAAACAAACTTGCGTTGTGGATGCCGCGTATAACGCCGTCAGTCACTAAAATGTCAGAACTAAACAGTATACTCGATAAACATACAAACAAGATTTATTTTCAGCAGCATAAAATATATCAAACAGCAGTTCCAAATACTACCGACTACACATGGCGAGTTACAACAACATCAAGCGAACAACTGCCGAGACAATTGTTTGTCGTATTTCAACAGCAAGCGCGACGTGGTAGCCAAGAACAAAATAATGCGATATTTGATAACGCTAATATTAGATGAATATATGCTAGACTAAATTCGAAGCAGTATCCAGAACGAGCGATAGAATGTAATTTTACAGATGACGCTAATAAAAATGTTACTCGACCGTACATGTATTTACTCGACGCAGTACAAAAATATCAAGATGTTGAAGATGGATCTCAGATATCAGTAGAGGAATTTCGTACACCTTATCCAATATTTTATTTTGATGTTAGTAAACATAGCGAGCGAGCAGTTGACTCGACAGCTGATATTGAAATTACCTGGACATTAGGAGCAGTTCCAGTAGCGCAGTTATACGTGTACGCGTTGGTGATCAGCGATAGATTCGTTACGATAGACTCTGTTGGAGGCAAAATGACAGTCCAAGTTTAATCTGCAATCGTTATATAAGATGACAAAATATATTGTAAAAGAAATATATTTGACTGATGGTCAAGTTAAAAAATTAGCAGCTGCTGTTGCAAAGCAGAGACAGGTATCATTAAAGGTTAATCCTGGCTCTCAAACGGGTATTTTAACAAAATTAATGTTAACCAAAAATCAAGCAAATAAAAAAAAAAAAAAAAAACCTTTTGTTTTAAATTTAAGTGCCGCACAAATAACAGCGATGTCCCACCGCATTGTGGTGGAAGGTGGTTTCTTTGGTCCGGCATTATCAGTACTAGCTAGCACTATAATACCAAAAATGTTACCGGTGTTAGGTACATTAGGACTAGCAGCAGCGTCTGGCGCAATATCTGGCGCAACGGAAAAAGCATTTGAGGGCAGTGGAATAAAAAAAATAGTTTAAAGATAAATTTTATGTGATTGATAAATATAATGCCCAATGCAACGCATCGACGAAAAACCACAACGAAAAAAAAGAAAACGAAAAAACGAAATCGGACAAAACAAGGAGGAATCATTTCGTTCGCTCCACTTTTAGCGGGACTAACGGGAAGTCTACTGCCAAATCTTCTAGGAATCGGACGTGGTCTAACATTGCCGGGAACACGGCCACCCCGCTAAGTAACTTTGATTTACTTGATAAGTTAAAATCAGTTCCCAGATTTCACGGAGTTTATTCCAAAGATGAACTCGACACCGAAGGTGTTGCATCAGGTGGTTCATGCGTGATAAATATACAAGATTTCAATGACGGATCCGGCACACATTGGGTAGCAGTTTATAATAACAATTATTTTGACTCGTTTGGACTTCCTCCAAGCGATGTAATAAAAAAGTATATAAACAAAAAATACAAAAAAATATATTATTCGTCTAATCAACTTCAACCTGTTGGAACTTCTGCTTGCGGATATTATTGTATAATGTTTGTCAGACAGATGTCAAAAGATCCTAATTTTTTAAAGTTTATTTTGCAGTTTGATAATCAACCTTCTCACGCTAATGATGAGATTGCAATTAATTTTTGTAAAGCTATCTAAACCTTACTAATAATTTTATCTAAACTTACAAATATATAATGTCAACATATTGTCTCAAATGTAAAACTAAAACAGAAAATAAGGATGAGACGACGGAAAAAACAAAAAATAATAGAATGATGCTAAAAAGTATTTGTGCAATCTGTGGAAAAAGAAAAAGTATGTTTTTAAAGAAAACGTTTGGAGCTGGCGTTGATAGGGTTATCTTGATCGACGATTAATCTTATGAAGCAAAATAATATAGAATGATATGCAACTGTGATTCTGACAGAGATTTATGTCTTGAGCAAAATAAAATTGTCACATATTGTCAACGTTGTAACAACAGAGAAATAATAGGTACAGGTATAGATATACATAAATTTATTTTCAAACTGCCGAAACCAAAAGGAGGTTGGACATTGCCAGGTCATAAATACACTGGACCTTATAATCCTCTTGATAAACAACTAGATGAAAATGATAATCCGCTGCCAGGACAGGAGCCTTATAATCAAGTTGATGCAATAGCAATGCGTCACGATATCTGTTACCGGGACGTTGAACGTCCTGATAACGTTCGTGTAGAAAACTCAAAATCAGATTGTGAGAAAGTAATGTTGGACGAACTTCGTGATATGGAGCCGACAAATATGCGAGAACGTTTTGATAGAAGATTTGTTCAGGGAATGATAGGAGCAAAATATAAATTAGGACTCGGAAAGGAATTATACGATGATCTAGCGTCTGAGCTACATAAACCTAAAAAAAAAAGTTTACGCGACGTAAAGTTGTCGCAAATGCCGTTGATGATATCTGGGCGATAGATTTGGTTGATGTGTCAAATCTAGCAGAATTTAATGATAATAAGAAATATTTGTTTAATGTTGTCGATGTTTTTAGTAAATATGCTTTTAGTGTACCTGTTTCAGATAAAACAGGGACGTCGATAACTGATGCACTGAAACAAATAATAACAAGTACAGAAAGAAAACCAAATAAAATCTGGACCGATCATGGAGCAGAATTTTTTAATAAAAAGTTCGAGCAGTTTCTAGAACAAAATAACATTAAAAAGTATGTTACAGGGAACGAGGGTAAAAGTGTTGTCGTCGAAAGATTTAATCGCACGCTAAACGAGCTGATACATAAACATTTGACAGCTAAAAACACTAACAGGTATATTGATGATCTTTCTCAAATCGTGGACAAGTATAATAACACGAAACACCGAACGATTAAAATGTCGCCAAACGACGCAATTAAAAATCCGATTCTTGCAAATGAAAACATGTATCGCAGACATAAATTTAAAGTCGGTGATAAAGTTAGAATTTCTTTGACGAAAAAAACATTTGATAAAGGATTTATTCCAAACTGGACTGAAGAAGTATTTGTTGTTGATAAAGTACTTTTAACAATACCTGTAACATACGCGCTAAAAGATCTGGCAGGGGAACCTATAACCGGTAGTTTTTACGAGCAGGAACTTCAGAAAACTGAACAAGATGTTTTCGTTATTGAAAAAGTTATTAGGAAAAAAGGTAATAAAAGTTTAGTCAAATGGCGTGGGTATAGCGATAAATTTAATAGCTGGGTACCAACTAAGTCATTCAATAACGTTATTATAAATTTGTTCGTATTTCACAAGCACAGATTTACATTTGATAGTTTTACATAACGAAATTAAATGTAATTTTCTTTCATTATCAACTGGCATTAAATTAAATATCTTAGCAAAAATAAAATCGTATTTTATACTTCTTCACTGGCCAGTTATTTTTATATTTAAAAATGGTCTGATAAGCTGCCAAAATATTTGTTGTTCGGCAACAGTAAAGTTAAATTTTATTATTTTTTTATCAATGTGATACTTAACATTATATCGTCCAGTTGTTGGTCTGCTGTAATTTGATCTGTTGGCGACGGTGACTATTTCATCATCATCGTCAGACTCGTTGTTGTACAAAATATCATCTTCGCTATAACTAGCAGATTTGTTTATTATATCGGTAGAGATTTTAACATTGTCTGCTACTTTATCGCAGGCAACTTTATCACCAGTGATTTTAACATTGTCTGCGATTGTATCTTCCGCATATATTTCAGCAAGTCTTTTCATCAAGTTCATATTATAATACACTTTTATCTAATTTATTGTTATAAGATATGACTGACGAGATAAAATATCATCAAAAAGTTAATATATTAAATTACAAGGAACTAGCCGAAGCAGTTAGAAAATGTCTGTCGGGTTATAGTGCATATTGATTCTCAAGGTGATTCTCATAAAATATTACTAACAGCAGCAGAAAAAAATAAACTTAATGAAAATGCTTTTATAACATTAAAATTTGATCGCGATGATATTATGGCATTTGCACATAGCTGTCTTACTAAGACAGAATTACAAAATATCATTAATCATCATATCTGAAACCAAATCTATCAAAAGTTGACATTGACGTTGCTGATTTAGTTATGCCGTCGGCAACATATTTTATTGATTTACTATCAATTTTATGATATTTTACTGCAGCTGATATTGATTTAAATTTCATTTCTTCTCCAGTTTCAAGATTTACTGAAATAACTAATCTTATAGGGTTTCTGAAATTATTACCGTCAAAATTAGATCCACGTCGAGTATTTTCTTTTGATGTAACCAAATCTAAATTTTCTAAACGATTATCAGTTTTACTTTTGTTAATATGGTCAATAAATAAAGCATCTGGAATAACGCCATTAAACGTGTCATAAACAAAACGGTGATTATAATAACCAACATGATCGGTTAGTGTTCCTCTGACATTTATACGTAAATATCCGCTATTATTCAAATTTCCAATAACTTTTTTTGTCCTTATATGTCGTATAATTCCCTTATCATTTGCTTCGTATAAATCAAATACTTTATGACGTTGAAAATCATCTTGTAAAGATAGATTTTCAATATTGTCATCAGTAATCGAGCCATTTACTCTATAGACTCTTTGTCCTTTTGGAATATCATCGCAGAACAAAGTATAAATAAAATCTTTTCTAAACATTTCCGTTCTCTCAGCATTATCTCCTTTTACACTAATCTTATAACCCGCTGGTGTTGGTTTTCCTATAGATTTTTTAGATTTTATGTTAATAACCGAACCTAATGCATTTCCAGCGTAGAAGTTATACTTCGGATGAACATGATATGCTTCTTGCTCCTCTGCTGTCAATCGAATGTATCTCAGATTTTGTGTCATTATACTATAAGGATTTTATATCTCTAATTGTTTGTTCAGCTGGCGTGCAGTGAGTTATCGATCAAACAATCAATTAAACATATAATATTACACTATTATATAGCAATGTTGAAATTACGTGATATAGCCAAGAAAAGCCTTATTGGAAAACCTGAAAAAATAGCGACTGCCTTTACAGGATTCGACAACAGTTATCGGTTTGATAAACAAATCGTACTGGTAAATTTTACTGCAACAAATCTTTACCACCTGTTAGAGCCAACTGTAAAACGTGAACTTGAAAAACATAAGGGTATAAGAATATTAGTGCAATATCACGTTATATTTTCAAAACTACTTGTGACGGAAGAAGCAACTAACACGGAAACTACGGACCCTTATATTAATGCAAAATCAAGGCGTGTTTTGCTCGGGACTGATCTTTTGTCACTAGCTAATGAAATACATCAAGAAATCTGGAAAAAGATAGAAGAATTTACCGAATCGGGTTCGGGTTGGAAGTTTGAAATGATTAAGGAAATTTTATTTCACACAATGAAATATAACGTGTTACGCGGTAGTTCGTATATCGACCTGCCACCAAAAATAAAAAACAAAAAATGTTGTATAAACATAAAAAACGTTGATAACAAATGTTTCCAATGGGCTGTTCTTTCTGCGTTATTTCCAGCAGAAAAAAATGCTGATCGTGTTGAGAAGTATATCAGTCACGTGTCAAGATTAAATTTTAAAGATATTGACTTTCCAGTGGCAGAAAATCAAATACCAAAGTTTGAAAAGCAAAACAATGTTTCGATCAACGTTTTCGGACTAGATGAAAAAGAAAAGGTCTATCCAAGATATATTTCAGAAAAAGCTTCACAATCGACTATAAATTTATTGTTTTATAGAAATCATTACGTTTGGATCAAAAACTTCAATGGACTAGTTGGCGGACAGTATAATAAACGAAAAAAGAAAACATTCTTTTGTTATCGCTGCTTGCACGGTTGTAATGACAATGAAACATTACAAAAGCATTTGCAGTACTGTAGTGACGTACAACGAATAACGATGCCGTCTAAAAAAGATAGCGTGTTACAGTTTGTCAATCACAATCACAAACTAAAAATTCCTTTCGTCATATACGCTGATTTCGAATGCTTACTTCAGCCTGTACTTGGCGCAGAAAATAATCCTGACCAATCGAGTACAAGAAAAACTCAAAATCATGTTCCGTGCGGAGTAGCGTATAAAATAGTTTGTTGTGCTAATTCGAAATTATCTAAACCAATTAAATTATATCGCGGTAAAAATCCAGCTGTCTGGCTTCTCAAGCAGTTAATTAGCGAAGTTGATAATATATTTTATCATTTGAAAAGAGTAACTCCAATGATAAAACTGACACCTCAACAAGAATCTGATTATGAGCAAACAGAAATTTGTCATATTTGTGAAAAAGCTTTTGATGACAACAAAAAAGTACATGACCATTGTCATTTGACCGGACAGTATCATGGAGCGGCTCATGATCAATGTAATTTAAAATTTCATGCTCCAGATTTTATTCCAGTTATTCTTCACAACTTTCGAGGATATGATAGCCACATTATCGTAGAAGCTTTTGGTGATCCTGACGTAAAAGCTCGTTTAAAACTTGATAACGTAATCAAGTGTATTCCGAATAATTTTGAAAAATATATGTCAGTTACTTTAGGTAAGTTGCGTTTTATTGACAGCCTGCAGTTTATGGCGGCATCATTAGATGAGCTGGTAAACGGTTGTAGCGAGTTTGATAACCTACGAGACTGTTTTGGAAATAAATTTAATCTACTGACTAGAAAAGGAGTATTTCCGTACGAATATCTCGACGACTGGAGTAAATTTGATGAAACATCTTTACCTGACAAGGACAAATTTTACTCACAACTTAAAAATGAAAATATAACCGATAATGAGTACAAATACGCACAAGATATCTGGAAAGAATTTGATTGTAAGACGTTTGGAGATTATCATGATTTGTATCTAAAAACTGACGTCTTATTGCTGGCGGATGTATTTGAAAGTTTTCGAGAAGTGAGCTATAACAATTACGGACTTGATCCTTGCCGGTATTATTCTGCTCCCGGGCTGTCGTGGGACGCTCTGTTAAAGTTTAGTAAAATAAGGTTAGAATTACTGACTGACATTGATATGTTTAATTTTATCGAAAAAGGTATCAGAGGCGGTATTAGCGTGATAACAAAAAAGTATGCGGAAGCAAATAACAAGTACCTAAAAAAGTACGATCCCAAGCTTCCTTCGAAGTATATAGTTTATCTAGATTGCAATAATTTGTACGGGTATTCGATGGCAGAACCAATGCCTTTTGGTAGATTTCGTTGGATCACGGCTGATCGATTTCTATTGGAAACAGAAAAAAAGATACCCGACGATGTCTCGTATTTCGTTGAAGTTGATCTCGATTATCCTATTTCGTTTCACAATTTACACAACGATTATCCTTTCTGTGCAGAATCGATGATAATAGATTATAGTTTGTTATCTCAAGAACAACAAGCAATAGCATCACCAAGACAAAATTCTATGGTCAAAAAACTAGTACCAAATTTGTTTAATAAACGTAATTATGTTTTGCATTACAAAGTTTTAAAACAAGCAGTAGATGCTGGTCTTGTGCTGAGAAAAGTTCATAGAGTTTTAAAGTTTAATCAGTCGCCGTGGATGAGAGGTTATATTAACTCAAACACTTCAAGAAGAGCTGTAGCAAACTGATTTTGAAAAAAACTTCTTTAAGCTCATGAACAATTCCGTTTTTGGTAAGACGATGGAAAATATTAGGAAACGCGTAAATATCGAGCTAGTTAATGATATCAATCGCAGAAACAAACTTGTGTCAGACGATGATTTTGTTAGCATGAAAATTTTAATGAAAATCTTGTTGCAATACAAAGAAGAAAAACAAATCTAAAACTAAACAAGCCAATTTACGTTGGAGCTTCCGTGTTAGATTTATCGAAATGGCTCATGTACGATTTTCATTACAATTTTGTTAAAAATCAGTGGCCGTCAAGTAGACTATTGTTTACTGATACCGATTCGCTCGTGTACGAAATCGAATGTGAGGACGTCTATCAGGATATATATGATAATCGACATCTGTTTGATCTTTCTGATTACCCACGTGACAGTAAATTTCATGACGACACAAATAAAAAGGTTATTGGTAAGTTCAAAGATGAAATGAACTCGAGCATCATCAAATACTTTATCGGATTGCGCAGTAAAATGTACGCCGTATTGTTAGACAATAATAAAATAACGAAAAAAGCAAAAGGTCTGCCTCGCGATTTTGTTAAAAAGTTTATGAAATTTGATGATTACAAGTACGCGCTTGATGGCGGAGTTAGTTTTATAAGAGCAATGGCTATTCGAACGAATCATCATAAACTAGAAACAGATGTCATTATCAAACGCGGATTGAGTAATTTTGATGATAAACGTTACTGTAAAAACAGAGTAGATACATTTGCACTTGGGTATTGTCATGATGATAGATCTATACTCGATATTATATTCGATGACTAAGGTGTGAAATTTTATCTAAACTTTAGAAATAATGTTTGAAAATTTGACAGTCACAAACAGTTACAATAGCAAGATCAAATATCTAATGATGAACGGCAAACAGTTGACAGTCGAAATTAATAATGAAACATCAGGTATATGTTTTATTGCAGTTCGAGACAAGCTAAAGCTTTCTCTTACCAGATCTGATGACAGAGAGTATTTCAATTACCTCGAACAATTGAGTCAGAAGTTGTTAGAGGAATTTAAAAACCTTCACAATCCGATCAGCCAACAAAAATATACTAAACTTACAATTGATCTTGATAGATCAAAAGTATATTTTATCAACAAAAAATATCCTCTTAACAAACCACAAATAAAAGATTTATTTGAGTCTCGTCGCTGTGTGAGCGGTAAAGTAAAGTTTAGTCTCTATCATCGTGATAATGAAATATTTCTAATATCAATAGTAGAAACATTGATAATTGGTGATGAGGTATAAAATAATATCACTTACCTGATTCGCCCGGTATAATACATCCTCTCCCTTGAAAGTGCAGCACGCAATGACTATGAGAGAATTTGACCGCTTTATATATACTTGTTCTGAAAATTAATTATCTAAAAAATCTCATCCGTTGTTTCCGTTACGTGATCTCCGTATGACTAAGGTATTTTACCTATGTTCTGGCAAATTCTAGATAATCACGTGATCTCTGTATGACGTGTTAAGGCATTTACCTGATTCGGTTGTCATAGAGATATTGATTTTTTTTATACTGCGCAACGGCTAGGCGTATTGATTAGACAACATCTGTTACAAAGTCTAGGTATGCAGTTATATATTAGTGTAAAGTTATAGAATTATATCTGAGCTAAAATCTGCCTTTCAGTTTTGTGTAAATCGTTTGGGGTGGGAGTTTTAGGGTCTCTGAGAAAGTAATTTGTATTTGTTAGGAGGTTGGGGAGGGTGTGAAAAAGGTCTTAGATATAGAATCGGCCTTTCCTTCTACTACTAAGGGTATTGCCGCGACAAATGAAAATATTCCACTGTGTTTTCTCATCGTGGAAATATCGACTGCGGATAGGGTTACTGCGACCCCACGGCCGACTTTTCATGCCACCTGATTCTCTTGTGTGGCCGTCAAAGGTAGTTTATGTGTCCACACACGAGTGCGGGCTTGGAAATTCTCAGATATGCCCCAGTGTTTCTTTTTTCTCGCTGCGGATAATAATTTTCCATGTTGACTCTGTGACAGTGTTACTGTGACGTCAGTGTAATGAAATCATTTATTCGTCTACGCATTCGTTTGTCACGGTGTTTCGTCACCGTTACATGTTGGAGAATTAAATGTCCACGGGCGAATTGACTAGCTTTATTCGTCCCCTGAACCCCCCGAGCATGAGTGTTTTGTCAGCTAATATCATGGAGATACATATATAGCCACTCGCAAGTGTGATACCTCTCACACGAGATCGGAATGTCTGAACAAATCCAGATGTTCTAGTTAAAAGTAGTAAGTTGGTAGAACTCTATAAAATCTCGTTGAGAAATCTGCATTCTCGTTTCGACGTTTAGATCTTGCCCAATGTGCGACGTCAGTTTGTGATACACACATGCGATCTGATTGTGTTCAAAATCACGTATGATCTATTGAGATGGTACTTCGTGCCCGTTCAATCGCAATTATTATTCTGACACGTTAAGTCAGTCAAACGCTATCGAATATCCCGAATGACTAGACTAGCGTTTGACATGCTTGAATGCCAACAACACGTGCCGCGGCGCTGAAAGTCCATGATAGGAAATAATCTACCATGTAAATTTATCCACAACTGTTCTGTGAGCAGTGTCAAGGGTCATTGCGAGCCGCGACATCATAGTGCTACGACAATATGGTCTTAAACGTAGTAACAACAAGTAGGGAAAACCAATAAGTTTTGTAAAATTCAACAAATAATATATTTGCCTAGAAATACAAAGTGAGAAATTGTAGTATTGTGAATTAAATCTCAAATAGTCCCGAAAGTCCTTTCACAAGTCAAATATATAAAGTTCCAATTGAATTCCAGTGGTATTCCAAATAAGTTCCTATATGGAATGTGTTGATGTGCCTGTAATCTCGAACGTGCTGATGTGCCAGTGGTCTTGATTGCGGCGATGTGCTTAGAGTGTTTTCCAAATTAATATCCAAGAATATTATTGATGAGAACTTTGTATTTCCAATGAATACTAATTTGAGTAAACAACTCGACCCAAATGAAAAACTGAACACAACAATAAGACTGATTCTGCTTCAAGATATTATGGCAAGAATGGATAATTTTTAGATAATCAGCATTATATAATATGTAGCTTTCTACTTGACCTAGGTCGCAATTACGATTTTCTGAAAATAGCCTGCCACTTAATGGAATTTCCCATTCTTGAACATTCTGAGGCCAGAAGCAAGACTGTAGCATTTAAACCAAATTCAGGTAAATATCTTTACATTAATAACAAGCTGAACATTTAATTTTCTCAGAGAAATATTAACTTTGTATTATGTTGTTTACAAAATAAATGCCCCTATTCAGATATACAGTGAAGTTGAATTTAGACAAGGTCAAGTACTAAATACAAATTTAACATATAAAATCTTTAAGAAACGTCAACGAATAATGCAAAGTATATATATATATATATATATATATATATATATATATATATATATATATATATATATATATATTGTCATCCCGATGAATAACAGTTTCCGTTGTTATTCCACGAGCGACGGTGTCTGCGGGGTTTTCCACAGCGACAGTCTTTTTAAAGTAACCTGTGCCTCAACTTCCCCAGCGTCACGTCATATTGCATCATTTTCATTATTGCGTCGTGTCAATACAACTGTAAATCTAGCGCCAAAAATAAACTTTTCTGACGCCCCTGCAAAACCCCCAAAATGTGCAAAGGTGGAATCGCGCATGGAAATTCACCTGCGGCGATAAGTTGTGATTGACGTTGGGCAAATCCTATGCTGTAGTTCGCGTTGACTTTTCGCACATCTGGACGATAAGTGGAATCGCCAACAGTAACACGGGTTCACATGGGTTTCACGATATGATGCTGCTTATGCTCAGCATCATTTGTGGTGTCTATGGCAAACATCACTGACGGACCTGCACTGCGATTGTAATCATTGATGCATCATGCCAGTCCAAGAAAAGTCTTTGTCACATCAACGTTGTCCATGCATGCTTCTGTTTCTTTTCCATCGATGCGATACCTGGTATTGTTGAAAAGATACATTATTTCATTGTTGACAAAAGCAATCCTGGCATCGACCCCGTATGCCGCGGTCGCAAGTCGCTCTGCAGCTTCATTGAAAGCTTTGGCGAGGAAAAAGTATGTGCTTGTGTCTTGAACCTGGGGCGAGAATCATAGAAATAATACGGAATATCAAGCACCAACTCGCCTTTGAGCACTGGCTCGTCCATATCAAATGCGTGATCAGATGTGCGTTTGAACCTTTTTGTACATATTAGTGCTTCTAACTCTGGACACTCCGCTCCCCGCACGTGGCTTTGGCGGATATCGGATCACAAGCCTCGAGAACCTAAAGTTAATGCTGTGCTGCATTAGTATTTTGTTTAATTCCCATGTGCATATCAGCCACGGACGATAAACCAGTTTTGTCAGTCAAATCCTTTGCTACCGGTACGGTGTGGGCGCAAGTGTGGTTCATGGATTAAGCTGGCCAACCGTTCTTGATTCGCTAAAATTGTGCTTCCAGCTATATCGCCAACCGTTGCAAGCGCTTAATTATTAACCACGTCGATGGATTTCATGCCACATTATTTGCAACTGGGAGCGCTTTGGCTCCATTCCTCTGAACAAACCCACGTCAAGGTTGCCAAGACCATTTCCAAAAATGTGCCGATGGATAATTGGTGCGGTTATACAGATTTGCCTTAAGTGTCTCACTCAGCAAATCAAGCAGATATCTATCTTGTTCCGCCAACGACACAACGCAGCCGCGGCAATGTGTTATTGCTGCATAGCAAATAACCAGCGTTGGTTGGCACGACCGAAATCAGGTCACCCGTGAACACATCAGGGCAGAAAATGTATAAAATTATCCTCGCTAAAGGACGTCCATGCGATGAGTTATTGATTTATATTTTTAATTCCTTCGTGCATATATATATATATATATATATATATATATATATATATATATATATATATATATATATATATATATATATATATATATATATATTACGAAGAGTATACTTAATAAATACAGACAGTATAACAAAAGTAGAAAGTACAGTAATTAAACGTGAGAAATAACACACATTTAAAAATGATCGTAGATAAATAAATTCATATAAGGTGAACACAGTTCGATTTCAACATTTTTTCCTGCACATTATAACAGTGGGATTACCATATACGTGTACACAGCTGTCACGGTTGCAAGGCAGCTTTAGAGGTAAATAAATTATACTTATGAACAAAACTCATTATCAAACGGAGTTATTGCTTCATTTATATAAAAGTATTGGAATGATTATCTATTGCGATCAGCATCGGTACAGCCAAACATTTGTTCTATATTTTCTCCACATGGAAGCAACAGTTAAAATACACATGAGATGGTTGTACATCAGTTGTTCATTCCTTTAAAGAATTAATGATCACGGATCATCATTCCTAAGAAAGTATTCACCGAAATCAATATCAGACATTGAAACTAAGAGCATGCACCCAAGAATTATCAATAATATCACTCCAAAAGCTTTTACGGTCTTGTATAAAAAAAAAACAAACTGCAGACGGATAGAAAATGATCAACCACTGAGCTGCAGACTGTTTGACAACCAATACACTCAGCTTCTTCCAGGGATGAAAAAAAAGTTTTGTGACAGCATTGACAACGAGCCGACATGACTCGAGAGATCCTGGTATAATTTTTCCTACTTCCCATATTTCAGAAGGAATCAAACTGTCATGAATATCTTCTGAAATCGACTCATCGAGTCTAAGATTCAATGCATTTTCGTATAAGAAATGGACTTAGGAATTATCTGTTGGACTTTTGAATTACACTACATAATGTACATTGAGACTGATGATACGATGTTCTTTACTTGTTGAAAAATTTGAACAATGTAAATAGTACTGGTTTAATTTATTTTTCGTCCTCTCCTAGGATATCATCGATGTGCTTTTAGTAAAAAATTAGAAATAACCCCATCGTCATCGCGAGGAATTCCTTCTGCAAACAAAACGGATACTCCTTGACTTTCTTGGGGTAAAGTGAAAGCCGATCGCCATCCTTTCTAACAGCACACGATGCGCTGTGGAGGACGATCAAACACTTTTTATTCGTGTTTGATCACAAGCGGAACGAAATGTGTTTTGTTTTAACCACTTGGTCCAGCAACCAACATGTTAAAGAGAATGCAAAGATACAGTGCCTCCCAACTTTGACAATCTAATTTTTCGTGAATCACTTTAAGAACGTAGGATATAGTTATTGGTATAATTCTGAGCTTCCATCTATGACCCAAGGAATTTTACACATTTTATATAAGTATTTTTGTTTCGTTTTCATCGTAGTTGCAACAAAAGTAATTTACATTTTCAAAGATCATGTCTGTCATTTTTTCTTAGTCAGTGACACACAATGTCTTTGTCATAGTCAGTATAAAAAAATTAAAACAGGTAAAGAAATAAAGACCAAATTAAAATTACCAAAGCCCAATATAAATAACTAAGATCACAACATTCTCGGTCTACCTCTGTAATTTTCAATCTGTGTAAACGCCCTGGCATTCTGTTCTGTGTTTAGTTAATCTCACATAATCTCTCCGGCGATGTAATCTCGTTCTCTTTTTATCTGTACGGTACTATTCTCCTCGGTTCGTATTATTTCTACATCGGCTTCTGATTCTTCTCCCACTGTTTATATGTCAACTTTCTTCATAGGCTCTATAAAAAATATTTATGTTCTTCCACTGAAATAGACTTTAATTCAGCTTTCACCTTTGGCTTTTATCCCACTGGCTCTAAGTTAAATTCGTTTCTGTGATCAGTCAGACATAATGTCTTTGGCATAGTCATCCACGTCTTAAGTCCAAGCATCAAATCCATGACTTTTCCAGTCACGTACATCAGTGCCGTCTTAAATTTGTTGGTTTGACTGGATTTAAGGACAACTTGATAAGTATCAGGAGTTGACAGAGTATGATGAAGCTCTTCTTCACACGGAGGTAGGCAACTGATACACGGAGGTAGGCAACTGATACAAGGAGGTACGCAACTGATACACTGAGGTAAGCAACTGATACACGGAGGTAGGCAACTGATACCCGGAGGTACGCAACTGATACACGGAGGTAAGCAACTGATTTTAATCATTATTCGCAACACTTTTACCACAGTGAGTTTTCATGAGCAGATGATGTTTGAGTCATCGTATCTTTACATGTACTCTTCATAAATGTCCGCAGCGAATTTGCAGGTAAACAAAATCCAAGAAAAGTAATCGCTAAGATAAACAAATTTGTCGTCTAAAATTTTCAATGCGATCGAGTCGTTTAGTGGAATCGGTTTTAGTAGGCAATCCATTAAGCCTTGAATACTGCCACTGACATCCGTCCACAGAATTTAGTGCAACTCTAAAAACAAAATGTCATGTCACGGTTATTCTTACAGTGTTTTTGCAGTTGATCAGTGTCTGACTATTTGAACATTTGCAAAAGAATCGGTCTTTTTATAGACTGCATATACCAATAAATCAAAGGTGTATATCATCGCGAATGCAAATTGTTCTTTGCTTTTCACCTGAATCATGACAAACGTTCTGTAATTACGTGTAGCGATGCTCAGAACTTCATGGAACAAAGTCCAAGAAATGGTTAAAAATTTACAGGAATACAAACAAAAAAAAAATCTTGTAAAAGAAGTGTCACCTCAAGACGAAACTCCTTCATGATGTGTGAAATGTGGTGAGATAATGACTGAATTTCTTCAATATGCTTTACCAGGAGATTCCATTTACCAAACATGAGAATATTTTATCAAAAAAGCGAACCATATAATGTAGTTTTGAAGAGCACACATTTAGAATCTACCACTGGCACTGCTTGAAACCTTGTAGGTGGGAGTCGGGACATTCAAAATCTTATACGACGCTTGTAGTGGTTGATCTTTGTCTGGCCTTTAAAACTCTTCAAACTAATCAGCCTTTTATAACATTCAGATACCAGTGGTTAAAGCATCTATTTTGTAAAGGATGCAATTGTTCTTTGCCTTTTCACTTGATTCAGTACAGAAAGTCTCTGTAAATGCGTTCATTCAGAAACAAAGGTAAACTGCGAATTATCTCTTCTAAGATATCCATGGATATAATAATCATGACCAAACAAAGGAAGGCAGTAACAGCACGGAGATGATCTGGCATGTTCCATGAAAGCTGAATCTTTATTATTGGATCTTCACACCTCAAATGAAATACTTGATCTTCTCGTCCAAAGTAGACAAATCCGGACCTGGCTAAAGTTTTTGGTTGTGTGTTACTCATCGAAATCAGTGTTAAGTCAATCGACTTTAAATGTCACATAGGCTAGACAAAACCCCAATAAAGGTGTATTCTTTTTTGATTTGTAAAATGCGATGATCTAGTGGTTTCTAGATTGACTTGTGAGTGCATGCATGAGGGTCTTAGGCAAGTGTACAAACAGCATAGCTTTACTTTGTAAAAGGGAAAGTAGTGCTGCATCGTTTTCGTCAGTGAAACCAAAAGGTTGTGCTGCATCGCTGATGTCGCAGGGCACTGCATCGTTCTAATTGCAAGTCACAGCATCGCACTTGAATTAATTGGACTTGAAGTCCGCGGTGGGTCTTTCCCTCGGTTACTGTGTGGAATTCATCTTTGTGGGTCACAATTTGTACTTGCAATGATCTTTCTGTCTTGGAATTTTCTCCTTTTTGTGTTGGAGATCGGCGTGACCGTGAGGTAGGGTGCTGTGGTCGGGAAATGGCACGTTTTACTGGTAGACGATCTTGTATACTTTCTTGAGGGGGTCGACTGACAG